>JAMZAV010015760.1:0-10000 GCA_024449915.1 Sweltsa coloradensis | reverse complement strand
CTATTGTTCATGCTTCGCTATTCTTAGTCTAGCTAGAACAATACCGATGTAAGCCTATCACAATACGCATGAGTAAGGCTCGTGTGATACATGTGTTCACGCTGTTTGACTCAGGCTTCTGCTAGGACGTGCTCGTACGGTACCAGATCCGATCAGGCATTACCTACTTGGCTTACAGTTACGGTACTCATCACTATCAAATAACAATACATTAGTGACAGTTAGAACCGACACGTGTGTTGTAAGAAGGTGTTGATGATTTCTGCTGAACGGTTGGTAATATCATTACCAAATTTTGCATGGATGTTAATAAAGTACTTTTATAATGATATCCGCAATGGTTTAAAAAAATAATAAGCCTTAAAGATCCATTCGAGACATAAGTCCAAAACGTGAAAAAATGAAGAATCCAAAACATAAATTCCAATTCTGGAAATTTCCACCGAAAACCGTTTATCTTACGATAAAACCAAATTAACCTGCTCGTTCACATTGATTTAAACGTTGATATTCAGTATGCAAAGTTGAGTTTAAAAAATGTGTACACTTGGAATAAATTCCCGAAGTTGACCAAAACGGAGTAAATTCGTCGATTTCGCTAATTTTTAATTCAAAATCAATGAATTAATTTAGGAATACGCGTACTGGATAGCATAGATTTATTCTTTAAACGTTAGTGTAAAATTTGATAACGGTGTTATAAACCGTTTTTCCCGAAAAAAAACAAAAAAACAAACAAAAAACAGAAAGCTGAGCGACTAAACTCGTCTCCGCGCTAGCGAACGAGTGATCGTAAGAGCTAGTAGGTTGGTCAACCTGACCAACTGGGCTGGTAAACTACAATCAATTCAATTTGATTTAGGTAGTAGTAAAGGTTTCTTTACAAATTATTTTCCGCCGTTGAATGTGACTTAGCAGATGTACAACTGCAGAAAATACCTTACTAAAAAGTAGAAAACCTAGAACAAAAAACACCAAATAAACGTTTTTTGCTGGCCGCAACCTTGAGACCTTTGAATCTGTCTCATGCATTATAGTGGGGGAGCATAGGGTATGAAAACATGCTTCCGTGGCAGCTAAGGTGAAAGAGCTATGTATCTGGTATCAATCGATTCGTATTGATCCATAGATAAACAATTTCGATGGTGAGAGTCTTGATATTTTGGCTGAGACCGGCCATATCTAAAACAAGATGGCCGCCGCTTTCGAATTTCAAACTAGCGTATCTTCGTAAGTATTTGACGATTTCAATTTCAAAGGTACCATTCGAAAGGTAAATGATAGAAATTTAAATTAATGTAACAATTTTCACGAAAATTCCCATTTGTTGAGTTATGTTACAAAAACCTAACTGTTTACTTTACACTTTCTCGTTATGGAACGATATTTACTAGGTAAAAAAGGTTTTACATTTGCTTAAGTTGCATTTTTGGTAGATTATTTCTATGTGTTTATAATGAATCCATGCATTTAATTTCTGACAATATAGCCTGAGTTTATGTAATTGAAGCGATGCATGTGTAGATGAATATATGCTACTACTGTGTGATCTTTATGTTTCAAATACATTTTGTCGAGGCACAATTGGTGAAACAATTAGATATTTGGTATAAATCGATCGTTATGAACCGAACTTAAACAATTTTGAATGGGTAAATTTGATTTTTTTTACTGAGACCTTCCCTGGGCAAAAACAAGATGCCGCCGTCATTGAACATTTTAACTAAAAATCTTTGAAAGTATTTCGCCGATTTCAATTCTAAAGGTACCATTGAAAAGGTAATAAAAAGAGCTACAAATGATATATCAACAATTTTCCAGAAAGTTTAATTTTTTTAAGGTTATGTATGTTTTGAGATTTTTGTATTTTTAACGATTTTTTCAGAGCACAATAGGTGAAACAACTATGTATGGGGTATCAATCGATTCGTTTTGAACCGTGATTTAACAATTTTGATGGGAAAAATTCGATTTTTTTACTGAGGCCTTCCCATGGCAAAAAACAAGATGGCCGCGCCAATGAATCTTTTGACTCGCATATCATTAAAAGTATATATCCGATTTTTAATTTACGTATACCGTTGAAAAGGTAATTAAAAGAGAAATAAAGTATATATTATCATTTTGTTGAAACATTAATATTTACTGAGGTTATGTTACAAAAACCTAAATTATTTACCACACTCGTCATCGGTATGGAACTTATGGCGCATATATTTACATGACAAAAACGGTTTTTGAATATGTTTGGCTTGTTTATCCGTAGAATATCTCTTTATGTATTCAATGAGTCCTTACTTTTTATGTTCCGACAAATATATCCCGAGATAATGTATTTGAAGCGACGGCATGTGTAAATGAATAATATATGCATCGAGTATTTTGATCTTGATGTTTTAAACACATTTCGTAGAGGCACAATAATTGATGAAAGGATTATGTATCTGGTATCAATCGATTCGTTATGAAACGTACTTTAACAATTTTGATGAGGTACCCGTCGCAATAAAAAAACAAGATGGCCGCCGAAAAAAACTTTGTAGCTTGCATATTTTCTAAGATAATTGACAGATTCATTTCAAAGGTACCGTTGGAAAGGTAATTAAAGGAGCAAAAAAGTATAAATTTGCAATTTTTACGAAACTTTTATATTTACTGAGGTTATCTTGTTACTACACTCAATTGTTACAGCTGTTATGGAACAAATATAACGTATATATGTATATATTTTGTTTAACCTTTGTTTTATAGTAAGCGACTTTGACGCTGTTATTTTGGTACCATAGACAGAAATTAATAAAAAGTTCTTCCACCGGGATTTAACCCGGGACCAGTTGGAAAGAGTATGACATTGACAGTCTAGGTCCCGAGTTCAAACCCCGGTGGAGGTATTTTTTAAATTTCTGTCTAAATATATAATTTTTTGGGGTTTTTAGAGATTTTGTGACCGAAATGTATGTCATACTGCCATACTCTTTCCCTTTTATTAATTCTGTCTATGGTACCAAAATAACAGCGTCAAAGTCGCTTACTATAAAACTAAGGTTAACCAAAATATATACATATATACGTTATATTTGTTCCATAACTGTAACCAATTGAGTGTAGTAACAGAAAACCTCAGTAAATATAAAAAGTTTTGTAAAAAAATGTGCAAATTTATACTTTTTTGCTCCTTTAATTACCTTTCCAACGGTACCTTTGAAATGAATCTGTCAATTATCTTAGAAAATATGTAAGCTTCAAAGTTTTTTTCGGCGGCCATCTTGTTTTTTTTTGCGACGGGTACCTCATCAAAATTGTTAAAGTACGTTTCATAACGAATCGATTGATACCAGATACATAATCCTTTCATCAATTATTGTGCCTCTTAAGAAATGTGTTTAAAACATCAAGATCAAAATACTCGATGCATATATTATTCATTTACACATACCGTCGCTTCAAATACATTATCTCGGGATATATTTGTCGGAACATAAAAAGTAAGGACTCATTGAATACATAAAGAGATATGCTACGGATAAACAAGCCAAACATATTCAAAAACCGTTTTTGTCATGTAAATATATGCGCCATAAGTTCCATACCGATGACGAGTGTGGTAAATAATTTAGGTTTTGTAACATAACCTCAGTAAATATTAATGTTTCAACAAAATGATAATATATAGTTTATTTCTCTTTTAATTACCTTTTCAACGGTATACGTAAATTAAAAATCGGATATATACTTTTAATGATATGCGAGTCAAAAAGATTCATTGGCGCGGCCATCTTGTTTTTTGCCATGGGAAGGCTCAGTAAAAAATCGAAATTTTTCTATCAAAATTGTTAATCACGGTTCAAAACGAATCGATTGATACCCCATACATAGTTGTTTCACCTATTGTGCTCTGAAAAAATCGGTAAAAAAACAAAAATCTCAAAACAAACATAACCTTAAAAAAATTAAACTTTCTGGAAAATTGTTGGTATATCATTTGTAGCTCTTTTTATTACCTTTTCAATGGTACCTTTAGAATTGAAATCGGCGAAATACTTTTAAAGATTTTTAGTTAAAATGTTCAATGACGGCGGCCATCTTGTTTTTGCCCAGGGAAGGTCTCAGTAAAAAAATCAAAATTTACCCATTCAAAATTGTTTAAGTTCGTTCATAACGAATCGATTTATACCAAATATCTAATTGTTTCACCAATTGTGCCTCGACAAAATGTATTTGAAACATAAAGATCACACAGTAGTAGCATATATTCATCTACACATGCCATCGCTTCAATTACATAAACTCAGGCTATAATTGTCAGAAAATTAAATGCATGGATTCATTATAAACACATAGAAATAATCTACCAAAAATGCAACTTAAGCAAATGTAAAACCTTTTTACCTAGTAAATATCGTTCCATAACGAGAAAGTGTAAAGTAAACAGTTAAGAGTTTTGTAACATAACCTCAAACAAATGGAATTTTCGTGAAAATTTGTTACATTAATTTAAATTCTATCATTGCCTTTCGAATGGTAACCTTTGAAATTGAAATCGGTCAAATACTTACGAAGATACGCTAGTTTAAAATTCGAAAGCGGAGGCCATCTTGTTTTAGATATGGCCGGTCTCAGCCAAAAAATCAAGACCCTCACCATCGAAATTGTTTATCTATGGATCAATACAAATCGATTGATACCAGATACATAGCTCTTTCCCCTTTTTCGGCCACGGAATTACCTATGCTCCCCTACTATTATAAACCTTGGCCGTGTAGGCTAAATGATTGGACGTGCAGACTTCTGTGAACAACTTCGTCACGGCGCAATGCCCACAGAAGTTAAAACCCTAATATATTATAATCGTTACATTACTGTTTTAATTAATATTATGCAACGAAATATTGTGTGTAGTTAGGTAATTTGTTTTAGAGTAATTTAGGAGACCCGGGTTCTAACCCCGGTGGGGTTTGGTTTTGGTGATTTATGGATTGTATAAAATAATAAGTACTTTTGTAAATAATATTATTCGTTATTGGTAAACATTATCCAGTTCAACATTTTGCTTGGCTGAAATCAAAGTAAAAGGTGAGACATCAACATTGTTCACGGTTCACGCTGGAAATCAAACCCATAACATAATATATTCTCCAATCTATTTTTTCAGATTTTTCGATACGCAATTGCAACACACAATGTTAAATATCTCAAAATTATGCGTTTTCAGTCCTTACTGCATTAAAAACTTTTTCGTCTATGAAATTTACCCAATTAAAATTTTTGAAAGTGTTTCGAAAGAAATTGTTTTAAAATAGACACAAAAACCCGAGATTTTCCCTTTTGGGAAACACCAGCTGTTTGATTAAAACACATCTCGTCTTCATAATCAACACGGCCTATCAGGAAGCTGTCCAAGCAAAGTCCAAACTTCAAAGAAACCCCGCAATTACAAAAACACACTTAAGTCTACAGGTGGCCTCACAGGAGACATTGACCCTCGTGCAATATCTCTTATCGCGAGCTATTTGTGTATGTTGCTGTAGGTCCAACACATTTTCCTTGGCGTATCTACTTTCCCAGGTTCGACTCCTGGCTTAGTAGAGTGGATGAAATGTGATGTCCATTTCATTTCACCCACACATAGCATCATTTCATCTTACAGAATGTCATGAACAGGACACGAATGCTCTTTGTAGGCTGTTGTAGAGCATTTTCCAACAGTTTTATAACGTTGAAAGACTGAGCTATAGGATGCTCAGCTATCGCTATCATCGACGGCCGACGTCGTCCTTCGCTTCGGAAAGTGTGCGCCAAACTTTACCAGCAGCTCCGGATAGAACGATTCAGCAACGACGACGACAAGATGCTCTTATTCACAAGGGTAATGTGCGTTTCCTCTACCTTTCATGTCTTCAGCTCAGCATCTTGTGATCTCACTGTTCAATGTTGCACCTTCAGGATATTTACCACAGCAACTCGTAATCGTATTCTTCAGTTACATATGGAATTGATTATCTTTATAAACAAGCCGATACAAGGTGCATGCGAAAAAACAATTACAATCGGTAAGTCTGTAACAGAACTTAGTAGGAGAGAGGTTACGAGACACAGTGGGAAATACCCTGAAGCTGCAACAGAAACAGAAAAAATCACAGTATTTTGAAACCTAAAATGTTATTTCAGATTGGGCTTGTTTGTGGGCCAGCCCCTTTGTAATGTTTTTTTTCTGTTACAGTTTGGGCTTGTTATCGGCCAGCACCTTGTAATCGTTTTGTTTCTGTTACAGATTGGGTTTGTTTATCGGCCAGCACCTTGTAACCGTCTTGTTTCTGTTACAGATTGGTTTTGTTTTATCGGCCAGCCCTTGTAATCGTCTTGTTTCTGTTACAGATTGGGCTTGTTTATCGGACAGTACCTTGTTTGAAAACCGTCTTGTTTCTGTTACAGATTGGGCTTGTTTATCGGCAAGCGCCCCTTGATCTCCTAGCGTTCTCCCTGCTCGTCTGCGTGGGCTGTTCCATCGGTCTTGCAACGGGGATGGAGGAGTTGGACGAGGTGGAGCTCTTCATGCCGTATGACTCTCCGATCCGCAGGGACGCCGCGTGGGTAGAAGATCACTTCCAGGATGCCTTCGCTTCGAAAGCATCATCGTCGAGGCTGACAACGTGCTGGATCCGAAAGTATTAGCGGCGGTAAGTGGTGTCCGTGTATAGTTTCTAGTCACACAAATCCCACGATTATTTCTTAGCTAAGATCATGTTGCAGTGCATAATAATGTAATATACGGATTTTTCGTGTATCGAAGTTTTATTAACTGCTACCCTTTTCCCGGGCCCCCCGGTACCATATGTTCCAAAAACGTTTTTAAATTTTAATCTGGGTTAAAAAAATAGTTTTTTTTAATTGACCCCAATTTTTTAAATTTTCTTTTTGGTAAATAATTTAAAAAAAATCACGTTCCAATAGGACCAAAATTGAATTTTTAGAGAAGGTTGAAAATATACATCTGCAAAAAAGTATAAAAATGGAAAGAAATATAAAACGGTTTGTCCCGGAAATGTAATAAATCTCTAGTATTGCTATTATTTGAGATTGAGATACAAAAATTCAAAATATACAATAAAAAAACAGGGGAAATTTAATTTTAGGGATGTATTTTAAATTTGAAGCTTTTATTCAAATTCCAAAATTTCAAAAAAAATTAAAATTCAAGATAAAAAATATGACAAAACACCAAAATTATTAGAAAAAATGCGAACTCGAAAGTTTGCTTAAAAATTACCAAATTTTTTAAAGGGTTTAATTCGGGCCAGAGAGGGTTTATAGTTTATATTAAGCTATCAGTGGGGTTTACCTTTGCAACATATTATAACGTCACGGGTACCATTTTTAAACATTTAAAATTTTAACAAGGGTTTTTATCAATATTTTTTTCAATGAAATGAATGAATAAAAAAACAGAGCTGACATAGAATTCTGCAGGGCGATATCTATAAAAAAGTATTATGAACGCTTTTTGCTTACATATACTTGACGTTAACTTTATTGATCTGCTAACATTGCATCGCATGTAAGGCTTCCATAAAACAGAGGCACGGAACAATGACTTTATCTCCAATCTCAGTTAAGCACATTTCGTGTTAACTTGGCATCAAAAGAATTCCTGTATTTAAAGTTTAAACACATACAAGCTCACGAGTCACGAACATTGTAAATGCTAAGCCACCCATTCGGGAACAGTAACGCACAAGCGCATGCACTCTAAAAATTTCCTCCAAAAAGAGCACCACTTTTAAAAGTTAACATGCTTATAATGTAGATTCAGTTTTTAAAAAATCAATCCACGTGTATGTAAGTTTCCTAAAAAATGTCATATTGCATTAATTATTCCCTTACATTTATATCACCAAATAAGCTAGGAAGCATTGAGTTGACGTTTTCGATTCTGTTATATAAGTTGAGTCCCATTTCAAAACTAAGCTTTAAAATTGGCGCAAATACTGGCGACGCTGCTAAAAAAGTTAGCCCAAAAAGTAAAACGGGTGACTTATGTATTTTGAATGATGCCCCATAAAAAACTTTGTTCCGGACGAGTAATCTAATCCAATGATTAAAAGTGTAGTAGTATTTGACTTGATCTGTTTTAAATACGTATTTATCTTTCAAGGGTTTTTAAAATCCAATGAGCCATAATTGGGCTCATAATGTTCATAAGGTGTGGGGCCCCCCGCCCGGGCTTACGCTGGCACCTTAGGCATATATATACTAGGCCGCTTCGCTAAAAGCTTTTCTAGTCGCGTTGATGGATGAGCTTTTTTGATGAAAAAAAATCGTAAAAGTACGATTTTCTATGAGAAATATTTCTTCAAGTGTCTCTAAAATCATAACATATATAAATTTCAGTGATTCTAAACGTTCCTATATCACAAAAATCTTTTTGAAATCGAAAAAATCGTGAAAGTACGATAATCATAAGAAATATATGATCGAATGTACCCAAAAAACATGCCAAGTCAAGTTCAGAGATGACGAAGGTCCCCTCAAATTTTTTTTAAGATCGCATATATGCCGTTTGCCCGGTATAGTGCGAACAAACAAACACAGAAAAAAAAGAAAAAAACACCGAGCTAATTTTTTGGGGGGTTAGTGAAATTGAAGTCTTCGCTTCGCTCATCCAATGAAACATACGCACTGCCCATTAGTTAATGCAACCAAAAAGAAAAGTTGGTGATCCATGAATTTTGAAAATTTTGTAAAAATATAACGGATAGAGGCAATCCTAACTGAAGGTTTTTCTTCAGTAGTTTGTCCGAACGCATGGGGCATGGGCATCGGCATTCCCTTCACAACTGCCCCAGGCCTACCCAAAACACCTATATTAGAAAGCAACTGTCCCTGGCATGATTTTACAAGAAAATAAAAATTTCTTCACATGGAGAAACAAAATTATGTGCATAGGATCAGTAGCGTATCCAGGAATTCATAAGTGGGGGGGGGGGGGAGGGAGTCAATCAATTATTCATAGATGTACCGAAGGCTAAGTGGGGGGCAAGGGCCCCCGGAAAAAATTCTCCTTCATGATCATTTTGGTGAAAATCTGTGCGTTTTAAACCATCACAATGAACAACTAAAATCCTGTTTTTAATCCAAAAGTTTTCTATTTCAACGTCATTTTGGTGAAAATGTTCGTTAGCATCACCAACTTTTTATGTACTAAAATCCTCTTTTGGTCAGATGGTATTGCTTGCTTAATTTTCTATTGCTTTAGTATTGCGATAAAACAGTTATTCTATATTCTCCTTCACACCTTTTTTTTTTTAAAAGGGGGACACCCCCTCTGGATACGCCATAGTCGTTCATCTCGGTCGAAAGTTGGGCTCAACTTGGGGGGCAAGGGCTAACCCAAAAATAATCGGTTTTACACATCACAGAGCATGTATTGTTGTATAACTGAAGAAAAATTTCACTGCTAACAATACGTCACGACGCTTCAAAGATGGCCGACGTTTTATTTCAAATGCCGCACATTGACTTACTAAAACCAAAATAAATGTTAGGAAAATAATCGCAGACACTTAATTTTACTTGATTCCCTTTTAGAAGAAAGTTTACAATACAAATGCAACTAAATAAAAATACAACAATGGAATAGTCAGTTATAGGTCAAAATAGACCTTTTGAACCCCCTTTTCCAAACTACGCCTTAATTTTCGGATATCTCAAGTGTACAATATCAACCACAATGTTTTTAAAAAAAATCACGAATGTGTGTCAGCATATTGGCAACAAGATGGCTATAACGAATTTGTATCAAATGGGATTGTTTAAAACCCAAATAATTACAAAACTAAACATGTGTATGTAGTGATTCTCATTAAATATCCTGTTATTTGCACATATAGTGGCCATAATACAAGTAGAAATTTCGACCCGGATGAATTTTATCTTTTGATCGTTTGGGGATACCCTTTAAAGGATAAAAAAATCTTGGGGACATCTGTTTCCCGTTTTTTTT
>JAMZAV010015759.1:0-12028 GCA_024449915.1 Sweltsa coloradensis | reverse complement strand
AAACCTAGGGGTACTTCGCCCCTCTTGTCGGACGAGTTCCTAGAACGCAAAGTTTCCCGAGGCGTGTTCGGGAATTCGTTCCAGGTAAAGTTTTCTGAACTTTACTAATGACGATTTTCGTAACGCCTACTACCATCGAGTATTCTATACTCTATGCTATACTACTGCTCATCATTATCATTCTTTTCGTCGCTCATCAATACCGGAACAATTTTGCCTGACAAATCTTTTACTTAATTCTGGCCTGTCGTCAGAAACCCAAACTGGTAGTCCTAGCGCACAACTCCAGGAATCGAATCCCGATTCCTGCGTAAGGCATGGATGTTTGCGAATTATTGTTCTCCATATTTTTACAAACAGGGGAAACCCTATTTTTTGGATGAGCGAAGCGAAGACTTCAATTTCACTGATCCCGCAAAAATTTTGCTCCAAGGTTTTTTTTTTTTTTTTTCCGTCTGTTTGTTCGCTCTCTACGGGCAAACGGCATTTATGCGATCTTGATAAAAATTGGAGGGGACCTTCAAAATCTCTGAACTTAGCCCTGCCACGTTTTGGGTACAATCGAAGAAATATTTCTCATGAATATCGAACTTTTACGATTTTCCCGATTTTAGTGTGATATTTTCGTGACATTTGGGCCGATTCTGACCAAACGGGTGGGGCTAGAACGTCATATTTCACATGGACATTAAGGTAATGGTGATGTATTGTTTTTTGGAAGAAAAAGTGAAAAAATTATCCAGAAACCATTTAATAAAGGTTTTAAATTAAGTTTTTTGAGGTATTTAACAATTAACAAGTAACAATAGAAACTTGAGACAATCACCTACAATGCGTTCAAAAAGCACTTGATAAGTAAAGAGATCCCACGCAAACTAAAATCTTACAAAAAAGCTCATCCATCATCGCGACGGGACTTGAGCGTTTTCCTATAGTCATAAAAATCATGCATTATGCGGTGGCATTGGAACCGGAGGCGGTCATGGAAAGAAGTAATTGGCTGGGATATCGATTGTTATCATCGACGTCGGGCGTAGCGACACTAATGACCGGGAGGAGATTAGGATGACAGGTGTGCTGATATGACGCCCAGGGGGGTGGGGGACGCGCTCGTTAATTTAATAATAGTGAAAACTTTTGCGATAAGAGCTGTCACACCTATACTTAGATAAACTGAAAATGATTTTTTCGTCGTTGGAAGTTTGCAATTTTTTTAAATGTAAAAGTTGTTAACACCCTTTTGTGTTTGATTATGAATTCAATTTTAAAAGAAATTAGTTTTTCCATCTCGAACCCCTTTGTGCGTTTTAATTGTGGTCTCCAACCGCGTGAAATGTTTTACAGCTCGACGCTCTTTTAACGTGTTGAAATCTTAATTGAATACTTGACATCAAGGGATGAAGGTTTTTTTCAGCCCAAAAATTCATTTTGCGAACTAATTACTGAAAGAAATTACGTTTTCCATCTTATTAAAAAAAAAAGAAACTGTACAAAAGTACGCCAATATGAAATTTAACTTCTAAATTTCCTTCTATAATGTGCACGTTAAAATCAAATCCACTTGCAAGAAATACATTTTTATATAAAATTTACAACAAAGTTCGCGGGAGGTGGGGATAAGATTAAGAAGCATAAGGTGAGGCGGCTGTAGTTTTCATGACGTAACCGATGCCATATTGACTAGTCCTCCCACCCTTACCATGAAGTAAGAATAACAACATACAGCTTGACACTTTTAAGAACCGTTATCACAATAAACAAATAATCAAGTTATTTGTTGCAAAATACGCTATAGCAGAATTTAAAATCTCTTAACAAGTTAACAGCTGGTAATCTTGAAGAAAAATTATTGGATGGATAAGTGCTAGTTGACAGGTGCTTAAACGCCCGATATTTAATAGCTTATAACATAAAAGATATCGTATTGTAATCAATCGATTTTTAAAAGATAACACCAGAACAATAACTTTTCCCAAATAGCTTAGAAGAGGACACAGGCCTACCCTTTGCAAGTTATGGCATGTCACTGGAACGAAGCGCCACCACGGTCGTCTGTAGAAAACTACTGGGGGGGATAATGTTGCCCTAGAAATTGGAGTCGTCATTGAAATTTTCTATTAAAAAAAAATTTAAAAAATGGATTAAGGACGCGTCAACCGTTAGGTCATAATGCACCACTCTAGCCTAGGGGATATGGGGAGGATGGGCCCATGCTGGTCAGAACCAGCCACGGGTAAGGGGAGGGAAGGGGGGTTTCTCACGTCGTGGTCGTCATCGTCTTTGTCATCGTTCGTTGTGTCAATGTCATCGTCGTCGGGGAGGTCGTCAAGGGAAGGGGGAGGTGTCCCCGACGACAATTGCCAGAGCTCGCCTCTAGTTTCGGGGAGTAATATACTACCCTTCTTTCTAGCTGATGTTTGCGAGGTGGACTTTTCTCTTGACTCGCCTTGTACGATTAGCAGAGCCATGCTCGGAAGCGAAATTCTACCCCGGGCCCAGACGGGGGTGAAATTTTCAGCCCCGGGAAAAAAATTTTTTATTTGTTGTCTGTAGGAGTGTATGGTTTTACGCAGAAGTTTTTCCTTAGCATTTAGTTATTTTATTTAAAAAGTCTGGGGGTTGACGAGTCGATATTCGCTTTGTCGCGATACAATAGTGGTTTTTCATTACAATTATACTACGGCATTACCGCCCCCCAGGCGTGCCCCGTACATAATGCGCACTTCGCAGTTGTGTCTCACTAATAAAGGTTCTATTTTTAGGGATAATCGATGATCTACTGAAAAAAAAAACTACGCCTGTCAAGTCATGTTCTGGCTTGGACTTTTCAGTTTTAACGTATTCGTTAAATTAAATTTTTTGCTTTAAGATATTTTTATGAATAATTATCCGTCTTCTGGTAATTGTCTGGACAGTTTGCTAATAGGCTTTCAGTGGAAGGGTTATCTAAGTGAACTTGTTGTACATGTACACTGCATTACTTCAGTCGTTTTGGCATTCGCTGTGTATAGACAAGAGAGTATGTAGTTTTTCCAACTTTCTTTTTTACATTTATAGCGTACTTACCCCCTTTTTCAAACTTGTGTATGGGGGGTTTCCTTTTATTTTAATATTTTGTCACAATGGAAAAATTTTTTATAAATCGATTTAAAAAATGGCAAAATTAATAATTAGTTTGGAAAATTTGAATCAAAATAATTTAGAAATTAAATTATTTTTTTATTATTTTGTGGAAAATTTTAAATTAACATTAAAAAAAACAAACATTAAAAACAACATCGATAAATACAACAAAAAATTTAAATGTTACGGGAACTAAAGGGACTAAAATTAAAAAAAATATGAAGTGGTGTGTTTTTGGGGTAGTAGCATATTTGATTTTTTTGGGGTTTGTTTGCAACAAAATTTTTTACGGATGTAATAAATGAAATAAAATAAAATAAAACGTATTTGTAAAACCCCAAATGATTTTATTTTTTCTTTTTTTGTTTTGCAGATTTGTTCTCACCTCGAATCTCGACGTCTTCACAATGCGAGACTACAAGTGTATAAAATAAATTTGCGGAGGACGCTATCTACAAACGTTGTGGTCGTTTTGGTAACTTCTTTTCCTTATTATAGCTTTTCTTATACCATTTCTCCTTTTCAGACTCCACTTTCTGCGAATGACGACGTTTCACGATAACACCGAATATGACCCCCCGATTCAGATGCATTAAAAAATAATACACCTTTTTTATACCCTTGGGGTCAATTTTTAATCAACCCCTCAGAATTTCTATTAACCCCCGGCACCCCCACCCAAAAGTGATGGAGGGGAATTTTTTTTTATAACCTTTTTTGACAGTACGTTTATTAAGTGGCTTTTCTCTTATTTTGGGACCTTTTCTTGTTTGTTTTACTATCCTTTCTTAGACAGATAATAATTGTACCATCATTTTAAATTATTATCATAAATCCAAATAATAAACAAAATTAATTTCCCTATTAAAATAGCTATAAGCAAAAAATTAAAATTTCAAACCCTTTAAAAAAAAACAAAATATTAAAAAATTTGTTTTTTAATGATTATATAGATCAACATTAAAAAAATTAAAAAAGAAAACTGAATAGAAGCCACAGATTTTTAGCTGGTAAGTGAAGGCTATTGTGAAAATTTTGCCTGCATATTCTGAAATTTTGAATAATTATTGCAAATAGTCCTGTTGTAAGTCATAAGCTATTTATTAAATTTATTAATTATCATATCATACATTTACTGACTTCAAAGTATCAGAAATCGAAATTTCCTTTTTTGAAGGTGTCATGTAAAAAAAGAACGATAACTTTGTTTCATTAAAGACCCAAACATCTTTGTAAATCAGTTTTTTTAAATATCGGATAGGCATTAAATATATATCATCAAAAAAATCCTGTTTCCAACATAAGTCGGCTCCGGGGGGGCCTGGTCTAGCAACAGCGTTGTCTTGGACCAAGAGTTTATAAACATGGCTTTTCAGGGACTGGCATTTTCTTCTTTTCGAAAGTTTTTTTCTTCTTCTAAAAAGAAAATTATATAAAATACCCCAAAAACAATAATAAACGCGTTATGTTCCCAGGCAAAAGGCCCCTCGGGCATCATGCTCTGTACCGCTGGCCGGGAATTTCCGTACTACAAAAGGAGACTCACACCCGGGTGAGCTTTTCACTGCCAGACCAAGGCCTCGCCCTCTGGCGAGTCCCTCATACCCAAGACACGGTTCCCCTTTTAGGTGGCAGGCAACATTTCACACTTTAAGTAGTAATTCATTTATTTAATGTCATACAAATACCCCACACCAAGTTGCACAACAATAACATTATTACAAGTTCGTTAAATACAAAACAAAATATAATTAGTATAAGCTCAAAAAAAAAAACATAAAAGCCAGAACATTGCTTAATAAGTAGGTGACAATACAGAGAACGGAACATATACTCAAAATAAACAAAAAAATGTAGCCTATATTAATACCATGGTTGCATGATGTATAAAATTAATTTGTGAAATGCAAAACCAAAATTTAAAATAACCAAGAGTAATGTTCATATATATATATTATATATTATATCTTGACTCCGTATCAAACATTAAATCTGGTTGGGGGAACAGCGCACTATTTAATTTCTTGGGCTAACATCCGTTGTTGCCGGCTAGCCAGGCCTGACACAACCACATCCTCAACTTCTTCCTCGCTCACCTCCTCCGCTCCCAGAGGTCTGTTTAATAGCTCCCTCCATCTCTTGAGATATTCCCAGTCTTTTATATGAAGCAGAAATAACTTGGTGTCGCCTCCCATTTTTGCTTGATTTATAAATGAAATGTTAATATAAATCTGCACTTATCTATATAACTATAGTCTGTTAACTCTGGGACTGGCGGGCGGAAACCGAGTTTTGCCACGCGAGGCGTTTTCGCCGCCGTGGAGCGGGATAAACGCGTACGTTTTGGACGCTCCTCCGCGAGAAAGGATCGAATTTTCCGAAAAAAAAAATACCCCCGACCCGAAAAAAAATTGCTTCCGGGTCAAAAAGTCGAAGAAAACACGAAAAACAACGTTTTTTGGCATTTTTGTCCTCGCGGTTGCCGCGCCCAAAGTACGCTTTGCGTCACCAAACGTCGACGGTACCGACGTGTTCGAAATAACTACCGGTACGAGTACCGTGAAGGGTTCCGGACCAACTACCATACTTTGGCCGGGACGACGAAAAACATTTCAAATTTTGAAGCAGGGAAATTTTAGAAAAAACGGATATATTACTTGGAGCATTCCCAAATAGTCGTTTTTTGTTTCCACGTGTACACAATAGAATAAACCTCCGGTCTATTGGAGCACATTTTTGAAAAAAAAATTCTTTCTCTTTTTATGGGACATTGTTTGGATTTTTCGGTTTCCAAATTTTTGGAAATTTTTCGGTTTACGGTAGAGCCCCAAAGTTTGCCAATTACAAAAGCCAATGAATTGGGTAACAAGTTTTTAAAAAAATGTCCCCACTTTCTTTTTCAAAATGCGCGAAAAAAAATACCAAAGTTGGACAATTTTGAAAATTTTACAGTGTAATTTAAAAAATTAAAAAATCGCCTTCCCTTGGTTTTGATTTCCGCTAACCGAGGCACATAATCTAGAGGAATGATGAAGGTATTTTAATAAAATTAGTTTGAGAACCTTGGTTCGAACCCCGGATCAGTAGATGCCTTCGAATACGATTCTGGACACTTTTTACCGTTTGATTTTCCTTTAAAATCGTAAAAAGTATGATACACATTTTTTCTAAAATTAACGGATGGTTATCCGACCTAGATTGGACCTTTGCGATAATCGTGATACCAAACATGACCCATTTTGTAGCATTTGTATACACGTTATGGACCGACCAAAATAGTCGTGCGTGGTCCGTTTTGGCTTCAAAAAATCATATTTTTGTTTTCTCACGGTTGCCGCGCCCAAAGTAGGCTTTGCATCCGAAACACACGACGACACCGGCGCGTTCGAAATCTTCAGGGTACAGGCACCGTCAAGGTTTTTAGGCCCGTTCCATTACTTTGGCCGTGGCAATGATGAACATTTTGAAATGCGCGTAATTTCGAAAAAAAATTAAATTTGCTGTTTAAATAAAAAATGTTTAAAAAATCCTGAATTTTCAAATTCCTTACGGCGTGTGTAAAGTGCCCGTGCGGAGTTAACCGCGGGGGGTCCAGACGGCAAAAATGTGTACCGTTTTCTTTTTTCGGACATTGTTGGATTTTCCATTTTCCATTTTTTGAAATTGAGATGCGCGGTAGAGCCCCGAGGTTTGACAATTCCGAAAGCCAATGAAATAGCAAACGGGTTAAAACCAAAATTGCCCCGATATTTCTTTCCGATTGCGAGGGAAAAAATTGCAAAGTTGGAAATTTTTTAACATTTTGCAGTGCAATTTTAAAAGTTTAAAATTTTGGTTTTCCTCGGTTCGATTTGGAACGACAAAGGCTCGTTAATGTAGCGGAAGAATAAAGGAATGTAAATAAAATTGGTTTGAGAACCTGATGTTCGAACCCGGGTAGGTGGAAGCCTTCGAGTTCGGTCCGGGACACTTTTTGATGGTTAAATTTTGCTTTCAAGGTCACAAAAAGCACGGTAAATATTTTTTGTAAATTTCAAGAATTGTAAAAAACCCACTGTATCCGATCTTTACGGAAATTGTCATACCAAACATCACGTATTTGGCTACGTTTGAAGGGTAGACAGGGGGGGGATACAAGATTGCAATGCGTGTCCGGTTTTGCATAGAAAAATCAACATTCTTTTACACATGGTTTTTTGAATGACCTAAAACGGGCCCTATTTCAACTTTTATGTCCCTACCATGTTGGTCTCATTAATTTCTAACAAGATCAAACTTTCTAAAAAAAATTACTTTGACTCCTATTTCGAATGTCCTGAGCGCCAAAAACGGCACTCAAACGTGGTTTGTAAAACCAAGGCGATAAAAAACGTCATTTTTCGTATGCATGCAAATGAAAAACGTCATTTCACGGATATGCCTTCAACGATTCGATTTCCTTTGTTGACTTATAAAATACGTACTAAGGTTTGGCGATTACGCCCAACAACATCTCAACCATTCGTTTCCAGATCCTGGGCGCAAAAACGCACATTAAAATTTTGAATACTCTCGTCAGTGAATTTTTTTTACGCTAATTTATACTGATCACAACATATTAATAAAGTGCGTTCGTAAGCTTGAAGAGGCTCCCTACAGTAGATACAAACACTTGGGCCCTACATTATAATGAATATTATTTTTAGCTATGAAGTGATGTAATAATTACAGGCATTGAGTCTGGTTGAAGTTGGGGGCTTGATTGGGAAACTATTTTTAAATCCAGTAACGAATGTCCATATAAAACTCCAGCATATGCACATGCACATCGATAACATCATGACATAGAACGTTTAGACAGCCTTAGTGCAATCGAGACAGCATAGACTTCCAACAATAGTGGGGTTTAGCCGCCCTAGGTGCAACCAAAGTATCGAGACGACAATTTAATACTTCCACTAATAGAATAAATGTTTCATACTAGCGACTTCCTTTACGGTTGGGCAGTGGCGGGCTTGGGGGGGGGGGGGGGAAGTCAAGTTAACGCAACACGCCGGGGGAATCGAGAGGACAAAGTGGCGAGGGAGTGATGGGGGGGGGGAGTCGAGTTTTAATAAAGAATAACCTTAATTATTCAGTGAAATTTATTAACTTTTTCCAGTACGAATCCGAATTCGTGGACTGTTTTGTGTTTTGACTAGATGCCTCTGACACTGTTTTTTTTTGTGTGTGTGTGGGGGGGGGGGTGTTTTGGAAATATAAATTAAGACATTTCATTGATATCTTCAAGCAATTTAATTTTTGAGGCGATTCCAATGGCGCCAGTGGGCTGCATCAGAGGTTACGGCCCTAACACTAATTTAGTTTCGTTTCTTTTAAGTGGTTGGTCATTTTTGGAAAATCAATAAAACATTGATTCTTTTATAGCTTGGGCAATTTTCGTCCACGATCGGGTTCATCTCGGGCTCTATAGAACTGTATTGGTCAAGCGAAGCAGTGGTTTTTAGAGGGGTAATTTTTAAAGTCAAAACAGTGCTCAGGCATTCCGTCCACCCTTTTTGGGGCATTTTCAAAAATTTTAATTTAATTTTTCCTTCCGATTACGTCAGGGGGCCGCATTCCCCGAAACACACTTCATTTCAACGTTGCCAAAAACTTTTTTTAATGTCTCAAAATAGTAGTTGGTCATTTTGTGGATAAACGTTTCTTTTGTATTATATCTTCACACAATTACAGTACGATCAGGTACATCTCGAGCTCTACGGTACCGGAACGGACGAGGGGCATATTTTGATAACCCGGACAAGTGTCACGGAAAAACTTTGTCCAGGATTAATGAAAAATGTGCAGTATGTCTGGTCCTGTCCATCTGGGCTTTGCGGATCTGCGCGGACGAGGCGAAGATTAGACTTACCGTAAAATATTTTGTCTCGGAATTGTCCCAGGAAAACATTTTCCCACATTTTACACAAAAGGCGTAAAAATTATCAATTTCGAAAATCATTTTGCACCGTACTTAAGAGGCGGCGGACAGCGTCCGGCGGCGTACTGAAATTGTCCCGGAAAACAAATTTGTCACAGGTCCTTCGGATAAACGACAAACGTCACCCGAAAACTATCGTATCGCGGCCGTACGCGGACCGATTCGCGATTTTGTCGCGTCAACGAGGTTTTCCAACTACGAGGTTTTCAACGAGGTTTTCCATTCCCTCCGCGTAGCGGCTTTCAAGCCGCGCTTGCGCGACTTGTTTTACCAGATAGTTAAACAAATATATTTGACATGAAACTTGTAAGGATTTAATTTTGAATGTCATGGTGTCCTATAGCCACAATACAGGTTTTGATGAACACCTGTTCTTCAGGGCTTGGAGGGGCGCACCAGCAACCCCGTGTCCCTTCTCATGGACACCCTCCACCACCCGTTGCGCTGACCTTGGAATGGAGATCCCGTCATTGGTCAAGTGGAAAACATCACCCCGAGAGACAGATTGACCACATAGTCCTCGGAAAGGGACCCCCGGGCGGCGCCTGGCAGGTAAGACCATCAGACTATGTTGTTGTACAACTAGGTAAATGTAAAAAAAAGAGAATCTGTAAAGTAGAGTAAAGATTTTAGTAAGCACCACTTTTCTCTTGGTCTCTCTGTGCGTGTGGAATATATCTCACAAATTATAACTGAACATCAACTTCTTTTGACATGCATTTTTGTAATGATATTGCCATTTAAAGACCCTTATCATTATCCGAAAGGGACAATTTCTTTTAATCTGACAAAATAAATTTATAAATTTAATTTTTTCCAAATTAATTAATTTTATTTTTGTATTTTTCTTGACAATCTGTTGATAAGTAACTGTGCTCCCTATTTTTGGTATTCACAAACAACAAACTCGTTCTTGTTAAATAAATGAAGTTTTACGTTTTTCCAGGCTATGGATGGAAACGTTCTAACAATCAGCCTGGGAAGTTGGATGGAGCTGCCCGGAATGGACTTTCGTTCCTGGGAGAGCTGCGATTCTATTGGTTCCGCCTCCTCTAGAGATAGTCGAGCACCCAGTTCGACAGTCGCTCGCTACTACTCAGATTACGTCAGGACACAGAGGCTCAACAGATACTTCAGAAATAATTGCATAGTCACATCAGTCAGACCATTGGATACATCACATTGCATACAGGTAAGAGAAAGCATAAAATAGGAATAAGTATGGCTATTATCGGATAAGATTGAGAGTTCATTAATGAATCCTTTATTTAACTATGCCATGTAAAAGCATAAAAATATTTTTGTAAAAAAGGTATAATCCCTCTGACTATAATCCAGCATAGTATTGCTTCTATTATGGTCACCAAGAAGACATTTCAAAACAAAAAAATTGTTGATTGATTTGTTGGATATTGCTTAACGTCTCATATTTATGCAACTTGGCTAAAAATAATTAAATCACTTTCACAGTACATCAGTTTTTTTTTATTTTCCGACCACACAAGTGTATTGTTGTAGTGTTGCGGTATATCTGCCCCTTATGTGTCCCCCATTTCAAATACTGATCACTAGATGGCCATTATTTGCACTATAATTTAGGCTTCTCACAAACCACTATACATTTTCCTGTAGACTACTGGTAAGTTTAATTGAAATGGTATGTCTAAATGCACATTTATTTTATATAAATAAGTAAATATTTTTTTATTACAATTATTTAGTAATTCATTTTTTCCCACAAGTATTACTTCATTTGGTAATTGTCCAGGAAAAGCATCTCATGTCTAAATTGACCACAAAAAAATCAACAAAAAACGTTTAAAAAGGTTGGGGTTTTGCACAAAGTGTGGTGGTTTAAAATTTGTTTTCCTTAAATTTAAAATAAATAAAAAGCCACCGCCCTTTGCACTATAACAATTGGCTTTTTTGTGGTAGATATAGGTACGAGACACTCTCCTGGACAATTAGCCTTCATTTATTTTACTTGCATAATAAATATAATAACTTTATTTATTCCATTAGTTTATATACATTAGTTTTATTAAGGTAACAACTTTAAATTGACTGCAGTTGTCATCAGCAGGTGAAAAGTTTTGTTGCTCCCAGCCTTCAGTCTGGGATTTATGTTCTCTTTGCTTTCCCAACCTGTCAACCCTCTCAATCTTTTATTTCTTTCCAGTGCACCGAGAGCATTGACCCCGAGACGGGTGTGGCTTCCGGCCACCACCCACCGAGGTGGTGCGTGGAGGTTACAACACCGCGAGCAACACCACATTCTGCTACGTGAGCCGGAGGGTGGTGCTCGCGACACGGCTCCTTGCGACCTTCCCAACCGGCTGGGGGTACCCGGCGAGCTAACCAAACACTGGGTGCTACACGAGCTGAGGGAGCTAGAGTCGGCGCTAGACGAGCTGGTTGAGAAGGAGGGCACAGGTGAGTGCAACCTCTTGGATTACGTACATCTAAACATTTACTGTATTTACTTGACACCCCTATTTTGTCCATCCACTCAACATTTAAAGAGTATGTTTATAAATACTATCGAGTATTTACAAATGGTTTCACATAATGGCCGCACCCCACTTTTTAAACTTGATTTTTTTAATATTCCCAAGGCCTATACTCGCTTACACAGTATCTAAGTGATTTTTTCCAAATTACATTTATTTAAACCGGGTATATTGGGATAGCTAAAATGTATAAGATGTGAGGTTATTAGAACAGTAAGATCAATGAAAAATGATAAGGATTTTTGGAATGTATGTGCCCATAGTAAATAAACAAAATAATAAATTTAACTATCAGCTTGTATATTTAATGATAAATAAAATAAAGCACGTTGCATTTAATTAAATTTATTTGATGTGTATTAAAGAGCATTAGAATAAAAAGTAGGAGACATAGAAGTTGGTGAACAAATTAAACAAACAAATGGAGAGAACA
>JAMZAV010015758.1:0-11982 GCA_024449915.1 Sweltsa coloradensis | reverse complement strand
ATGGGCTAGGGTTTTCTCCCCCGCCCAACCCAAAACCCCTAGGGAAAAGGGGGAGTGATTCCCTGGGTGACAGATTCGAGATATCCCTCGAACTGTCAACATCTCTTCCCCACAGCGAAAGAGGGCACTTCTACTTACTTATGCAGGCGAAGAAATCTATGAGCTATTCAAAAATCTACCAGAACCTACAGTAAGCGTAGGTGTGAAGGCACAACTCAGGATGCCTATGAAGCAACAAATCAAAACTTGCAAACCTTACTTTGTTAAAAGGTGAACATAGAATTCGAACTATACCACCTTTCGGCAGGCTAGTCAGTCTAGCGAAGAATCACTAGACCAATTTCCCACCAGGCTGTTGTAGTTAGCGCATTTCCTGCGATTTTCATGACGTTCCACGTGAGATTAAATCACAGATGATCCAACATATGACTTCTGGTAAGCTACACAGGTATGCTTTACGCCATCCAGCAGCTACCCTGTGATATTCTAACAGAGGGGATAGCATACGAAATGACTGAAAAACGAGCATCAGCTATCGAGGAACAACCTGAAGCAGTCAATGCAATCCAGAAAACAGCCGAAGAAGAACAAATCTCAGCTGCGCTATAAGAACTACGACCGGACGGACAAAAAAACAGCCAGGTATGACTAATGAAAAAAATAGAAAGGCTACAACTGTGGGAGGGATTGGCCCTCACGATGGCGGCCCGGAAGCCTGTCCTGCCAAAGGCAAAACATGCAACAACTGCGGGAAGGCCAACCATTATGCCCAAGAGTGCCGATGGGAAAGGGAAAAAACATAACTCCGTTGCAGATCCCAGCAGCAGCACCATAGGCCCACTGGTAAGTCAAAGAAATTTGTGCATGCTACGCCACTAAAAACTAACAATGTCTGTCATAAACCCGGAAGACAGTTCAGGCGCCGAGTCCAACTACAAGCTAAGGATAGTGGCAACTCGACCTCTCAAAATTAGCCAAAACAAGTCGGCCCGATAAACAGCCAGTATCATGCTAAACAACAACACACACCGATTAAATTCATGGCCGACACCTGTACGAGTGTAACAATAATTTCAACCGACACCTTCAATAAAATAGGAATAAAACCCAAAACGCAATCGACAAGAACAAAAATATTTCCGTACAACAGCAACTGTGGTCTAGTTGTGACAGTAGTAGTAGTATTAGTAGTATTAGTAGTTTTAGGGCGCTTCAGCGGCAAAGATTATTCGCGCCTCCAAGATATTTAGTTAACTATGTTTGAATGTAAAATACGGTTAATAAGGTTAAATGTGTTTTTCATATCATTGTCATAAAAAGAATTGCCAAGGTCGATATATTTGTAGACAGCCAAATCGGGAAAAGGTATACATGCTAAAGTTGTCATATGTAGAAAATGTCAAATTACCAAATCATAATCATAACATTATCAGGAAACCGTTGCCAACGTCGTCATAATGAATAGCAAGTCAACATGCTTCATGAATTTTTTTATTTTTATAGTTACTGTCATAGTTTGTCGATCAGATTGCTAAGGTTTAGAAATGTGATAAGTTTTTCACTGTTTTCATAAGACAAAAGTTCTTCATATGATAGATTTAAATTTAATTGGAGTCTCAAACCATCATACTTAGAGCAGTCAGTCAACAAATGATGAACGGATAGCAACACATCACACGTGTCGCAAATCGGAGCAATCTTATCTCTGGTAAAAAGATAGGCATGGGTGAGGTGGGTGTGCCCTATTCGTACTCGCGCCAATACAACCTCCTCACGACGAGAAAGTATGGAAGAAGGGGGTCGTACTTTCAGTGAAAAGACAGGGCATCACACGGCGCAGTTTATTATTCTGCAAAGCATTCCAAACAATCCTGACCTAGTTTCAACATATGGTTCTTGAACCCACTGGGACATCAGGAACAGGTACGAGGGTCAAAATCAGTAGAGCTTTTGCGTTGCACCCTTGGCTGCCAAGTCAGCCTTCTCGTTGCCAGAGTACCTACATGCCCAGGAACCCAGCAGAACATGATTTTGTAGCCTCTGCATGAATTTTTCCAATGAAGAACTGAATGTCAATTACTAAATGGTGATTTAGAGAACAGACTTGGAGTGCCGGGAAGTGCACTTTAAAACTATCTGAACATCCCATGGAAGCTTCCGCATCTTTGTTTCATAATATATCTCAAAGCTTCTCGTATGGCATAAATTCAGCAGTAAAAACAGAACACATGTCATGAATTTCTGAAACCAACACCACTGCCGCCACAATAGTAAGCGCAACCAAACCTTCGAGCCGGTTTAGATCCATCAGTGAAAATGAATTTAAAGGTATGGTATCGTGACAAATAGTTTGAAAACTAGTTTTGAAAATTACATCTGATGTTGTGGACTATTAAATCGGCAAAGGTCGAAAAAAATTTCAGGTTCCGGAAGTAGCCATGGAGGGTTTCGGCTCAAACGAAACTCAATAGTTGGGTACATCAAAATTTAAAATTCTAAAAAAGATGTCTACAACGTAATCCGACAGGAAGGGTCGCCAAAGGTTTGGTATCGAAGTGACGGACAAATCTCTCATCAAGAAGAGTGTCATGAGATGGGTGGTACGCATTGCCCAGATCTTCAATACGTTTTTGCCCCAACAAGTAGTTCCGTCTTTTGCGAGGGGGACGGAGGTCATTCCTGCCTCAGCATACAGGCTGAGGACGGGGCTCGTCCGAAATGAAACCAGCGCCAGACGGAGACCACTGTGGTGGACAGTATCGAGAAGTTCAAGATGGAATCACGGGCCGACGAGTAGGCCCCAACAGGCATAGTCCTTTACGGACATAACAGTGAACCATATATTCGCAAAAGACATGTCCTGTCCGCCACCCCATGAATGTGTTACTAAGTACTTTGAGGATGTTTAATTTCAACATAACATCGTTTGCGCAATTCTGTGACGTGGTATCTCCAATTTAGTTTAGTATCAAACTCCAAGCCAAGAACGCGAACGTGTGGTTTAAATCAAGTTGCACACCGTTTAGGGTAAGACGTGGATCTACGTGCATATTCCGACTGCGACAAAAGTGAAGCATGTGTTTTCCCCCCGGCAGAAAATTTTGTGCCGCTCGCTGGGGGCCAATAAACGATTTTGTTCAAATGCAATCTGTAGATGTCGTTCGGCAAGGGAAAAATGTTGACCGACCTATAGAAAAATCCCCAAGTCGTCGACGAAAAGGTAGGACATGAGGGGCCCTTTGGTATGCCCCGAGGTGACAATGTTTATTGCGACTGCAAACAGGGGAACCGAAAGGACAGATCCTTGAGGAAACTCCCGTTTGCAGTTCATATGGGTCTGATAAAATGTTATTTATCCGTACTTTAAATGTTCATCATGAAGAAAGTTCTGTATGAACCTGGGCAAGTGACCTTTAAAATCCCACTCGTGAAGTTGTTGTAATATGGCATAGCGCCACGTTGTGTCATATGCTTTCTCTATGTCAAAGATTACACCTATTACGCGCTGGCTTAGCACATAACCCTTTTTGGATGAAGGTTTCCAAAGGTACGAGGTGGTCGATTTGAACTCCGTCGCTGTCGAAATCCACACTGAACATTAGTAAGCAAGCCACGAGATTCCAAATAGCCACATCAGGCGCTTATGACCATCTTCTCAAACAAATTTTCAAAAAGCAACTAGTTAGAGATATGGGTCGATAAGAAGCCGGGTTAAGTTTTGTCTTTACCTGGTTTCAAAAGCGGAATTAAAATAGCCCACGGGCCCGGCGTCAGGAAATCCGTCCGATAACCATAACGAATTAGGAAGAGCAGAATAATCTCAAGAGATTTTTGGGCAGTCAGGTGGATTTAACATTTCATTGTGGAGCTTGTCTTCGCCCGCGGCCGTTTTCCTTAAGGAGTTAAAGGCAGTGCGCAATTCCCATAACGTGAAAGGCCGATTGTAACACTCAGTATTGTCGGAAGCAAATGTAAGCCGTTGTTGTTCGCTTCTTCGTTTCCGTTGAAGAAAAACTGCATCGTAGCGAGCGTTGCTGCTTACCGAAGCAAAGTGACTGGCAATCACCGACACTACGTCATGCGGTGAAGTAACAAGCGCACCATTGTTAAGGATGGCCGGAATAGAAGACATGTCGAGTTGGAATTTGAAGGCCCAACTTGTCTCTCAACTTGAGGAAGTTAACAAACACTAAACAGAACGATGCATGGAAACAACAGCAAAGACAACACATTCTATAGTAACAGAAGCGAACTCATTGCATTGTGATCACAGAAAATGAACAGACTGAAGAGCGAAAATAAAACACGTCCGCCTCAAACAAAACCAACAGGCAGACTGCGAGTGCGAGAGTACGAGGCCGCGGCGTAGTCGGCAGCTGCTCATTGAGTGCATGGCCGGGAGTGGTTATGGTGCGAGGAGGTGGGAGTCGCTACACGATGCGCGCGCCTTTCCTTTGTTGTCTGGTATTAGTATTAGTATAAGTAGTTTTAGGGCGCTTCAACGGCAAAGATTATTCGCGCCTCCAAGATATTTAGTTACTATGTATGAATGTCAAATACGGTTAATAAAGTTTAAATGTGTTTTTCAAATCATTGCCATGAAAAAAAATTGCCAAGGTCGATTATTTTTAGACAAACCAAATCGGGAAAAGGTATACATGCTAAAGTTGACATATGTAGAAAATGCCAAATTACCAAAAAAATAATCATGATCATAATCAGGAAAACGTTGCCAACGTTTGTCATAATGAATAAACAAGTCAACATGCTTATGTATTTTTTTTTTAATTATATAGATCGTTTATAGTTTGTCGATCAGATTGCTTAGGTTTAAAAAAGTGATAAGTTTTTCACTGTTTCATAAGACAAAAGTCTTCATATGATAGATTTAAATTCAATTAGAGTCTCAAACCATCATACTTAGAGCAGTCAGTCAACAAATGATGAACGGATAGCAACACATCAAACGTGTCGCAAATCGGAGCAAAACTTATATCGGTAAAAAGATAGGCATGGGTGAGGTGTGTGTGCCCTATTCTACTCGCGCCAAACACAACTCCCCACGACGAGAAAGTATGGAAGAAGGGGGTCTCACCTTCGGTGACAGACAGGGCATCACACGACGCAGCTTATTATTCTGCAAAGCATTCCAACAATCCTGTCCAAATTTTTACATGTGGTTCTTTAACCCACTGTGGACATCAGGAACAGGTTACGAGGTCATAATCTGTCGTCGGGGAAAACCCCTTCCCTTTGACTACCTCCCGACGGCGACGACAAAGACAACACGGACGGATTTATGACACAGACGGAGACGACACGACGTGGGGAAACCCCTGCCCTCCCCATATGCTTGTGGCTGGTTCTGACCAGCACAGGCCTGTTCCCCCCCTTGTCCCCCCGCGTCATCCCTTATGTCCCTCCCTTCGTCTCGATTAGCCAAGTTGCATAAATATGAGACGTTAAAGCAATATCCAATAAAAAAATAATCTGTAGAAGCTATTTGCATTGCAGCCTGCTGCCAAGTCAGCCTCCTCGTTGCCAGAGTTACCTACATGAACAGGGACCCAGCCCGAACATGAATTTGTAGCCTCTCGCATGAAGTTTCTCCATGAAGAACTGAATGTCAATTACTAAATGGTGAGTAGAGAACATGGACGTGGAGTGCCTGGAGTGCCTGAAGTGCTATCTGAACATACCATGAAGCTTTCATGTCTTTAATTCAAATATGGTTTCAAAGCTTCGTATGGCAAAAAGTTCAGCAGTAAAAACAGAACACATTACATGAATCTGAAACCAACACTACTACCGCCACAATAGTAAGCGCACCAACCTTCGAGCCAGTTTAAGATCCACCAGGAAAATGAATTTAATGGTTCGGTTTTGCGCAAACAGCTTGAAAACTACTTTGGGAAAATGACATCTGATGTTGTGGACTTATTATTCGGCAAAGGTCGAAACGAATTTCAGGTTCCGGAAGTAGCCATGGAGGGTTTCAGCTCAAAACGAAACTCAAAAGATTGGGTACATCAACGTACAACGTAATCCGACTGGAAGGGTTGCCATTTTAATTCATTTATTATGACAAAATGTTTATATCATAGGCCTCGGCCTAGGGAAACGCATTGATTAAATAAGGGCTTCACATTCTAGGCTATGCCTAGCATTCGTGATAATTTTTTTTGGATTAGATATTGCTTAATTGATGATTGGATAATGATTGGATATTGCTTAACGTCTCATATTTGTGCAACTAGGCTATTTGAGACGAAGGTAGGGACGAAAAGGATGACGCGGGGGGACAAGTGGTGGACAGGCATATGCTGGTCAGAACCAGCGACAAGCGTATGGGGAGGGCAGGGGTTCCCCCACGTCGTGGTCGTCTCCGTCTGTGTCATTATCCGTCCGTGTTGTCATTGTCGTCGCCGTCGGGGAGGTAGTCAAAGTGAAGGGGGAAGTTCCCCGACGACGACCCAGAGCTCGCCATTAGTTTCAAGGAGTAAAGAATATTTGCGAAATTGCCAATGAAAAGTGAAACAAATGACTGCTAAGTTATTCTAATCACGCCATCAAAATCAACAAATTAACAAGGAATACAAGAATTCAGCAGGCGGAAAGCCCATGCTACCAAAGGCGAGTAAACAAACTTTACTTGACAGTCCAAGGGGTCCCCTAGCTAAGGGGAACCCAAAGGGACGACTATGAATTCGGGCCTAAATGATTTTGATTATGTTTTTTTTTTACCGGCCATTCTCGAGGGAAAACGTGGAAAGTTTTGGAAAAGTTCTAATGAACATATTTGTTCCCATGTTAAGTGTTTCTGAAGATCCCGAACATGATCCCGATCTTTTCGATTTAATGGAGTCTATAGTCACTCTCGACATAGTCGGCAACGAGAGTACTGGAAACGAAAGAGGTCCATGGAAGGAGGTCAATCTCCCGACTCCATCCCTATGGAGATCAGGGACTGTCCCGTTTTGGTATATTTCCTACTACATTTTCTCCAATTAAGTAGTTATAAACCAAATAAAAAGAGAAAACAAGTTGGACCCAATAACATTCCGCCCCCATTGCGGAGAGAGTCTGGAGCAACCCAACCTTGCAACAGCTTTCAAAACTCTCTGAGAGCATCAACCATGGATTCCTTTTAGAACAGGTAACACTAATATAATAATATAAAAAAATATAAAACTTTCACCCGAAAATGAGATTAATTAATCGTCGATGGATGTAACCTCTGAAGTCAGTTGATATTGGGCAGCAATCAAGAATGTTATTCTTGATTGTGTGTCTTGACTGTGTTTGTAGGAATATTCTATATATGGTATCTGTTGATGGATGTTGTGTTTCAATTAAGTTGATATTGTATAGCTACTAAGTACAATTATGTACTGTACTGTTACTTAAACTGTAATGTTATTTTTAACTTTCATATTTTACAAATG
Source organism: Sweltsa coloradensis (assembly GCA_024449915.1). Taxonomy (NCBI): domain Eukaryota; kingdom Metazoa; phylum Arthropoda; class Insecta; order Plecoptera; family Chloroperlidae; genus Sweltsa; species Sweltsa coloradensis. The sequence continues at coordinate 4,537 of JAMZAV010015758.1, read as the reverse complement.
TATTGACGTGCATTACACAATCAGAAATTGTAATATGATGCAAGACTAAATAAATAAAATAAAATAAATTATCATCCATAAACAAAATAGCCTACAAAACCTTTAATTTGTTTAATTGGATATTGCTTAACGTCTCATATTTATGCAACTTGGCTAATCGAGACGAAGGGAGGGATGTAAGGGACGACGCGGGGGGAAAAGGGGTGGATTGATTGGATATTGCTTTATGTCTCATATTTATGCAACTTGGCTAATCGAGACGAAGGGAGGGACGTCAGGGATGACGCAGGGGGAACAAGGGGTGGACAGGCCTGTGCTGGTCAGAACCAGCCACAAGCATATGGGGAGGGCAGGGGTTCCCCCACGTCGTGGTCGTCTCCGTCTGTGTCATGATCCGTCCGTGTTGTCTCTGCGTCGCCGTCGGGGAGGTAGTCAAAGGGAAGGGGTTCCCCGACGACGACCCAGAGCTCGCCATTAGTTTCAGGGAGTGAAACTCCCCTATTCACGGGCCAAACCGCGAGAAGGTGTCGAGTTGGAATTTGAAGGCCCATCAAACTCCAAGCCAAGAACGCAAACGTGTGGTTTAAATTCAAGTTGCACACCGTTAAGGGTAAGACGTGGATCTACATGCATATTCCGACTGCGACAAAAGTGAATGCATTGTGTTTTATCGGCAGAAAATTTTGTGCCACGTGCTCGGGCCCAATCACTGATGTTGTTCAATGCAATCTGTAGATGTCGTTCGGCATCGGAAATGTTGACCGACCTATAGAAAATCCCCAAGTCGTCGACGAATAAGTAGTACCCAAACCAGGGGCCTAGGGTAGGCTTAGGAGAGTGGCTCACGTCCCGAAAGCTGTGATTTCTGAAACCGAATTGTGATCCCGAAAAAGCAATGCGCATGCGCGGGGACTTAAATGTTTTTTCTCGCCGTCGCCAATTTCCGTGTTAAGGTCGATAAAGAAGTTTCTCTCTGTATGCGCGCAGCTGAGAGCGCGAAGTACTTGGCAGTCTGTGTTTGGCAGCAACGGCTGTGGTTGGAGGAATCTACAAGTTTTGGGTGGGTGGCAGACTGTAGATGTCGTGAACAGGAAATATTTTCGTTCTATTCTCTCATTTGGCGTAATTCTCTCCGGCGTAATGTATCTCGTGTGATATTGTACTCAGTTTGTTTTGTGATTCTTTTGTCTTTTGATGAATTTTTCGAAGAAATCTTAAATTCGCTCATTTGGTAAGTTCACATCAATTTAGGCATTGAAGGCTAGCACATAATTTGCTGTTACTTACAAGTTACATCGATAATATGTATGCCAAATCTATATCATTTGCTGTTATTTGCATGCACAAAACACAGATTATGAATTATTCAGTATTAAAATGCGTTGGTAGTGATAGGTAGACTTACATTATCATAACTTATAATTTAATTAATTAATTAAATTATAACTTTCATCAGGCAACAATTGCTCATGTCATGCATGACTTTCATGCTAAGGGAGTACTTTTCTGGTCATTGCCTACCCTATATTTCCAATTGCCCCCCCTTGAGAAACTGTTTGAAATCAACACTGATTGGCCTGTTGCAATTTTATCAAACTTTTCTGCTCTGTACTTGTACAATCACAATGTATTTTACTTCATTCAAGTACTAATCGTGTTATAAATTTAGGACATATTTCTTCCTATTACTCCTAGCATAGGGCTAGACCTACCTGACTGTAGTAGAATAGAATCGACGATGCATATTGAATAACGTAGGTCTTACTATGATCATGTGCATTTCTATGTGTTTTTAATTTTTAGGCTGTAGAATTGGCCTGCAATGGCCAGATTACAAGAGGGCGAAAGCTTCAAGTCGTTTGAAGAACTGGAACAGCGACTAGGAGAACTTTAAAGCCCTAACTTGTACGAATACTGGAAACGAGATGCTAGAAACCCTACAACAGGCCAGGGACTTTAGTACCACAAAGCTAGCATTTGATTGGATATGCTTAACGTCCCATATTTATGCACTTGGCAAATCGAGACGAAGGGAGGGGACGTAAAGGGATGACGCGGGGGGACATGGGGTGGACAGGCCTGTGCTGGTCAGAACCAGCCACAAGCGTATGAGAAGGGTAGGGGTTCCCCCCCACGTGTGGTCGTCTCCGTGTGTGTCATCATCCGTCCGTGTTGTCTTTGTCGTCGCCGTCGGAGAGACTGCAAGGGGATGCAAGGGTATGGGATATGCAAGGGGAGTGGAAAGTTCCCGAAAAGTATTATTTCATTAAATATATTCTTCATCAAATCCCCCAACATTTGGCCTATGATGCCATCATGCTTGACCTTGTATTAGTATTAGTATTAGTAGTTTTAGGGCGCTTCAACGGCAAAGATTATTCGCGCCTCCAAGATATTTAGTTAACTATGTATGTTTGTAAAATACGGTTAATAAGGTTAAATGTGTTTTTCAAATCATTGTCATAAAAAGAATTGCCAAGGTCGATATATTTCTAGACAGCCAAATCGGGATAAGGTATACATGCTAAAGTTGTCATATGTAGAAAATGCCAAATTACGTCAACCAGTAGAGACGATTCTCTTTTTCCTCCCTCTTTATGCCGTTGTTTTTTTTTATTGGATAATAATATAATATTATCTTTATTTCCTTTAATCTCCTGCTAATAGTTGGTATATTGTACAATATTGGACCTAAAATACAGTTGATTACTACATAGATCTACAATACATTATTTGTGAACAAAAACAGTCTTTAATAATTTACACTCTCACCCGCCGTCGGTGTAAGTATACAAACCACATTCCCCACCCGACGGACGCACACGACAGAGGTGGTCTGATGGATTCTCATCTTGTTGAAGGTATTACAAGGCGCGCATGGCAATGTTCGGAGGGTGCGGTCATCGGAACTTCTTGGGACTTTTCGGGACTCCAGGGCAACGTATGCAACAAGGCCGGCGAGACGTTACAGCGGCTCGCCAAGCAGTACCTCCGTGAGGACGTGTCGCTGACATGCGCAGTGAAGACCACCTGCCCGAGACTAGACGCCAACCGGAAACCTTCGATCAGGTGTGCATCGAGTTGGGACACCACGCCACGACGGCCATGGGGAGCTACAGGCTCCGATCTCGACACTAAGCATATTCTCCAAAGTAGAAACAGGTCAAGACTTCGAGGTGAGATGGTGGCAATTGATGCTCCTTTTGCAAGAACTGAAGCTTACAGGCTGTCATTTTATCCTCGTGCGACAAGACTGTGGAGGGAACTTCCTCTGGATCTGAAGGCTCGCAACATGAAGGCACTGGATTTCAAGAAACTTCTGAGGGAATCAAAAAATTAAAGTAAATAAAGTTCACACTTTCAATTAATTGTCACTCTCAAATAATATTATTATTTTCTAAAAGAGATTTGTACAATTCTATCATTATTCTTTTCAATTCAAATGCTGTATGTTTGTATAATTGTGAACTTTATATTTTGATGTACGTAATGTTGTAAGTTAGGCTTATAATGTTAGTTGTTTGAATGTTTGTATTGTGGGTCTATCGTGGCCTACTATTGTGTTTATTCGTCGAGTTTTTATATAGTTTTTGATTATCTAATTTTGTTTAAACTTGCTACATAAATGTTAATTTTAATTACCTACTGTAATATTTACTTTAATATCAATTTTATTACATTTACTATTTAGGGATATCACACACAATTCTGTGTTTAAAGGCTATGCTCGTTGTGATATTCCTAATGATTGGGAACATAATGTGATGATCATTGAATAATAATAAATAAATAAATAAATAAATAAAAGGTAAAATGGTAAAAAAATATAATTTCTTTTTCAACCTAGATATTACACTATGCTACACATTCTTCAACTTTTAATAGATTTTCTAATGGTTTGAGCTCTTGTAAATGATTGTACCAGTATTTAGTAATGTAAATTAAATATTAACAACCTTCAAAAGTAAATAAACAGCACTAGTTTAGGCACAATTAATTTCCACGGCAAAAGGTAAAATGGTGAAAAAAAAAATCCGGCCTAGATATTACACTGCAACACATTCGGCGGCTTTAAATATATTTTCTAAAGGTTTGAGCTCTTGTAAATAATTGTACCGGTATTTGTTAATCTAAATAAAATATAATCAACCTTCAAAAGTATATAAACAGCACTAGTTTAGTCACAATAAATTACCGCGGCACAAGTAAAATCGTGTAAAAATATAATTTCGTTTTCGGCCTACATAATTATCACACTAGAACAAACTTTTCAAGTTTTCTACTACTTGCAATAGGTTAAAGCTCTAGTCAATAATTGATTATGAAAAATAAACATTAAATGAAATATCAAATACATATTTAAAAAGCACATTATTGTTATAGATTTAGTAACAATGTGTCCCGACGTCAAATGTAGATATTTAAAAATCTAACTACATTTCTATGCTTAATAAACCAAACGAAATGACATATTTAAACAATTGTTTTGCATTCGTTGCGATACAATTAGAGTGTTGGCATTGATCAATTGACTTTG
>JAMZAV010015757.1:0-13495 GCA_024449915.1 Sweltsa coloradensis | reverse complement strand
TTTTTTTATTTTGTTTTTTTGAAGGTTCTAAATTCTAATATTTATGTGCCCCCGCATCTACTCGAAAAAACGATTTTTTATCTGTTTACGGTGTTTTTTAATAGATAGAAAACAAAGAAGTGTAACACGCGAGATTTATTCGGGAGGTCCCCGTTCGAATATTCCGATACTTACCAATGGCAACCCTGACATTTACGTTTTTACGAAAACTGACTCTATCCCCTAGCTACTTTATTAGCAGTATGTTTTCAAAACAAGTGTTGTTGACCAGTGTTATGTATTGTTTTAGGATTGTGAACCGGTCTTCCGCTTTGGTTTTAGTAGAACAGACTATTCGACGGATAGACCGGGACCGCCTGGCGCGTTACACATGGCTAGTGGATGTGCCGTGTTGCAAACATCGCCAGCCAAGAACAGTGGACGTCACTGTTCTTGAGCGCGGCGATGAATTTAAAGCCCCCTATTGACGTAGGTCGGGAAAATATACACAAACCTACTTAGTGTTTATGTTTCTTTTTGATATTAAGACTAACTTGTTAAAGAGGTGAACGGACACTTTAATGCAGGCCTATAGTGTTTCTCTAAAAAATGTAAGATGTATCTGTATTTGTATTTTGTTTTTGTATTCGCGTCATTGTATTTCTGATGAAATTAATTTGAGAAAGAATGTTACGCACACACATTGCGACCACCAAATCAGTCAAAACATGATTTTGGAAAGTCCAGTTTTTTCGAATGTTTAATAAATTTGACTTTAATTGGATGAGCGAAGCAAAGACTTCAATTTCACCGACCCCCAAAAAATTTAGCTTTTTTTTTTCGTTTTTGTTTGTTTGTTTTTTTTTGTTTTTCCGTCTGTTTTGTTCGCTCTCTACCCGGCAAACGCATATGCGATCTTGAGAAAATTTGACACGACCTTCGTTTTCCCCCTGAAACTTAGACTTGCCACGTTTTTTGGGTACACTCGAAGAAAGTTTCTATGAATATCGTACTTTTACGATTTTTTTTCGATTTTTAGTGCGATATTTTCGTGCCCTTTGGGCAATTCTGACCCAAAGGTGGGCTACAACGTCATATTTCACAGGACATTAAGGAATGTTGATGTATTGCTTCTGAAAGAAAAATTGAAAAGTTTAGCCCGAATCGAGAGGGAAAAAAGCTTTTTTAATTACGTTTTTGATTTTTGTGCGATATTTCGTGCCATTTGGGCAATTCTGACCAAACGGGTGGGCTACAACGTTCATATTTACATGGACATTAAGGTTATGGTATGTAGTACCTTTTGAAAGAAAAAGTGAAAAATTTAGCCAGAATCCTAGAAATAAAAACTTTTAATACAAGTTTTTTTCGGAAATAATACCATTGACAAGAACAAAAGAAAAATTGCAAACAATTCACCTTTTAATCGTAGGCACCCAAAACAAAGCACTTGCAAAAGTAAAGATATCCCACGCAACTAAAACCTTTAAAAAGCTCATCCATCAACGCGGCGGGACTTTAGCGTTTTCCAGTTATTAACAGAGTTTAGAGTGTATATATTTCAACATTACAAATTCATTTTTTCTCCAAAACCAATTTTTTATGATGCATATTATATTGTTGCATAAGCCAAAAACTAATTAATACATCTTTCAATGAAAGATGATGAATAACTAGGAAAAACGCTTAAGTCCCGCCCGCGTTGTTGGGAAATGAGTGTAATTGGTGCATTGAGCTGCCATTTTGTGTTATGCGAATTTCTGTTGTTCTGTGGAAAAATCATTATTAAATTGTTTTTTTTTTAAATTAAATTGAAATAAATAAAAAAATTAACCTTTTTTTTATAATTAATCGTAATTGTTAAAAAAAAACGTAAAATTGAAATTTTTATAATAAATAATTTTTCGATTGCGCATCAAATTTAACAATAATATATAAATTCAAAAAATTTAAAGGGTTCTGCGAAAAAATCTTTTCAATCGATAAAGCATGTAGGTGTTATAAGTCAAAGAATTGTTTAAAAAGAATAAAAAACGTTTAAAAATTTTATTTTTTTGATAAATATTTTTTCAATTGCGCTCAATTTCACAAGAATATCTTAATTCATAAATAATGATTCTGTGCAAAAATCATTAAAATCGGATAAAGCATGTAGGTGTTATAAGTCGAAGAAATGTTTTAAAATCGAAAAAAAGTCGTAAATTGCGATTTTCGTGATAAGTTTTTTTTCGATTGCGCTCATAAACGTGGCAGTTCTAAGTTCGGAGGTTTTGCAGGGCTCCATAAAATTGCATCGCAGTCGGAGTATCGGTTTAGGCGGAATCGTGTGGACGAACAGACCAAAAAAAAAAAAAAAAAAAACTTCGGATTTTTTTCTCCAGTGTTAGTAGAATGTAATCTTCGCTTCGCTCGCTACGCTCATCCAATTAAAGCAAACTTGTTTTTTTAATGCGTAAAATCTAAAAACAGTTCTCGATTTCCAGTAATTACCAATTATTTTGAAGACCAATGAAATACAATGGTAACCACCTTGATCAAACACAAACAAAGTTTCGAGAACATGAACATTGTTCAAAAATATTTTCATGCTATGATTTGAACAATCTGTACGATATAGCAAGGGAGGAAATACATGCTTAGTCTTTATGTCGAAGCATAAAAAACACAAGGACCATCATTCGTGACTCATTCTCCAATATTCTCCAACAATATTGACACAAGATCCCAAAACAAAAATCATTTTCGCAGACAGAAGAGCAAAATAAAAATGTGTAATTTTCCCTGAGGTGGCTGAAAAGCGCCGTAACATACATCGAGTGGGGTGTATAGAGTTTGAGTGGCTACGGGAAATAACACCCATTAGCTCCTCCCCTTATGCTCGCGCAAGCTGTCCGACAGACGCCCCCGCGTCAACACGCGCGTCAGCGGTGCCAGGGATCGGAGCGGAAAAGTGATTAGGGGCCGAGCACGCGTTTAGTTCGGCCTATGCTCGCAGCTGCGACAGGGGCGAAACTTACAAGCTATTTAGCTGAAATGCAAAGAAAAAATTAAAGTAAACTATGTAACCCTGCTGTTATGTCCCAGAGCCAGACGAAACGAGTTAAAAGATAATTGGTAATGCTATTCAGTTGGAAACCGGAAATGGATCATAAAGAATCAAAATGCCACACATTAAAACGACATTGGAAGCATAAATAACACGCATAAAGAATGTGAGGGAGCATTATATGAATGTTCACAGAAGGTCTCTTATTATTCTAAACAACGCGCAACACGTCTGCCGCAAGGAATATTAATTTAAAAAGAACAACGTACAGGAATACCAATGCAGTCATACGTAAAAAACGCGTTTTGCAGACGCTCTCACTCGCACATGTGCATGGCATTAATACCTAGAACAAACGACAAACTAGAAAGGGAAAGAAGAAGAAGATACAGAAACAAAGGCACAAATACTAGTACAAACACAAGAAAGGTCATTCTTGTAATGTCGTTGCAGGGACGCTTTTACTCGCACTATGTGCAGGCAGTAATACCTAGAACACAAGAACAAACAAGAAAGAAAGAAGAAGATACTAGAAGACAAGCACAAATACAAGCACAAACACAAGAAAGTCAACGTCATGTCACCAGCATGAGATAGCCTCTCCTGGTTTTCCACTCGAAAGTTTACAATTCTAAACTCAAATCAGATGAAACTTTTGTCGGTTCCATTGATCTCGTGACTTCTGAAAGTTAACCTTTGAGCCCCCGCCCACTGTAGCATGTCATACAGTAAATATTTACCGCAACAAATACTTGGCCCTAGTTGACGAGATCTGTAACTTGTTCAATGCTTCCTTATTGTGTCTTAAGTTACTACGTCTCTTTATGTCAGCCCTGTACCGTGAAACACCACGCTCAAGTCTCAGACAAGGACGGTCTACTCTACAAGGGAAATGAAAATGTTGGTTGAATGACGAAATAGTCAAAACAGGCAGTCAGTCAGTCGCAACAGCTACCACTAAGTTTCGCCTTAACAAGGACATGGCACAAGGGTTCACTAGAAAAATAATGGAAAGTTTTCTTTGCTTTGTAAAATCTATAATATAGGAGTTTTATATTCACGCTATATTATATCGTCGATACACTCTTTTCCACAGCATTATCTTTTACTAGGGAAACGCCAAAGTCGTTGTTAACCCGGAGTGAGGAAGACAAGTGTTGAGTACCCGGGAACATCCCCTTTCCTCCCATATACCAAAGGCTGGATTTAAGCCAAGTATGGAAAATGATTACCGGATACTGAACACATGGATTACTCAATTCGTATATCAAGACTTTGGCGTTCCCTCTAGACATTGCAAACGCTGTGCCTATTTATATATGAAAATCTAAACAAATGCTGTGATATTTTTAAAAAATCTTTTTGACGGGGGTCACAGTGAAATTAAAGTCTTCGCTTCGTATCATCCAAAAACACAAAATCCCAGCTGAAGCTAATGTGTAATGAGTGTAACGTAGATGTGTTAGCACCTGGGTGTTGACGATCAAAGTCATGCTGTTACTGATAATCCCTGGGAAACTCTCGCTTTCACCTGGATGTTAGACGACTCACAGTCATGCATATGTTCCTGATAATCCTTGGAAACTCTGTCCGCTTCTCACCTGATGTTGACGATCACAGCATGCATGTTCCTGATAAATCCTGGAAACTATCAGTTGCTTTCGACACCTGGATGTTGACAATCAACAGTCAGGCATGCTTCATGATAATCCTGGACTCATCCGCTTATCTCACCTGGATGTTGAGCACGATGAACAGATCATGCATGATTCCTGATAATCCCATGAAACTCTCCGGCTTTCTCACTGGATGTTGACCGATCACAATTAATGCCTGTTCCCGGACAACCTTGGAAAACTCTCCGCTTCTCAACCTGGATGGACGATCACAGTCATGCATGTTCCTAGAATAATCCTTGAACTCTCCGCTTCTCACTGGTTGTTGCGATCACATCATGCATGTTCCTGATAAAATCCTTGGAAACTTCGCTTCACACCCATGGATGTTGACGAGCACCAGTCATCCATGTTCTGATAATCTGGAAACTCTCCGCTTCTCACCTGGATGTTGACGATCACAGTCATGCATGTTCCTGATAATCCCGGAAACTCTCCGCTTCTAACCGGATGTTGACCCCGATCACAGTCATGCATGTCCCTGATAATCCTTGGAAACCTCTCCGCTCTCACCTGATGTTGACGATAACATTCATGCATGTGTCCCGAAATCCTTGTGAAACTCTCCCGCTTCTCACCTGGATTCTGGTGGGGACGATCACAGTCATTGCATTGTCCTGATACTCCCGTGGAAACTCTCCGCTTCCACCTGGATGGGTTGGAGAATCACAGTCATGCATGTTCCTGATAATCGTGGAGGAAACTTCAGACTCCCGCTTCTCAACCTGGATGTTGACGAGACAGTTCAATGCAAGTTCCTGATAATCCCTGGACACTCTCCGCTTCTCCCTGGATTGTTGACGATCACAGTCAGCATGTCCTGCTAATCCATGGAAAAAAACTCTCACGCTTTCACCTGGATAGATTGAACGATCACAGTTCATTGCATGTTCTGATAATCCCTATGGAAACTCTCCGCATTTCTGTCACTGGAGTTGGACGATCACAGTTCATGCAGTTTCCTGATATATCCCGGGAAAAGCTCTCCGCTTCTCACATGAGGATTTTGACGATCCACAGTCATGCATGTTCCTGATAATCCTTGGAAACTTTCCGCTTCTCACCTGGATGATGACGATCACAGTCATGCATGTTCCTGATAATCCCTGGAAAAACCACACAAACAAAAAAAAAAAAACTTCTCCGCTTCTACTGGATGTTGACGATCACAGTCATGCATGTTCCTGATAATCCTTGGGAAACTCTCCGATTCTCACCTGGATGTTGACGATCACGTCATGCATGTTCCTGATAATCACTGGAAAACTCTCCGCTTCTCACCTGGATGTTGACGATCACCAATCATGCATGTCTGTAATCCACCTGGAAACTACTCCGCTTCTCACCTGGTGTTGGACGCTCACAGTCATGCACATTGCACACCTTATTTGAGTTTAGAAGGCAAATATTGTTATGCATTGGAGGGCTTGTGACCTCCACATCAAGTTTTTGTTAGTAATATGTTTTTAGTAGTCACTAGCAACGAACGAGTTGAATGGAGTGAAAGAGTGTACTATGTGTGAAAGTAAAGTAATCAAATAAATTAAATAATTATACAGGTGCCATACATTAAAAAAGGCCTACCGTTTCTAATCATTGGTCCCAAACAGCGACAGGATTTATCAAGTGTTTGCTTTGCTTCGACAGTGTCAGCAAACCTATAGCAGAAAACATGTCAGACAAACTATTTTATTACTTAGCCTTTCAACATGGACACAAAAACAAATCCAAGCTTTGTGGTTTCAAGCAAAAGGGGAATTCACAAAGACTACCAGTGTTCACGGAATTCAGACGTTTGTACAGTAGTCTCGACATATCGCAGGATGTCAATAAGATACAAAATTAGACTTGAACAGTTACTGGAAACCTGGACAAGGTTTGATGAGTCCAAACAATCTAGAGTTGCCCCCCCATGATGAAAAACCATAGACCATGAAGGAAGGAGAGGAATCACCTATTTGAAACTCTGGTTCATGACCTTAGAGCAACCTATGTCAGGCTTGTTAGAACCTAGGACAACACTAGTTGACCTAGGACGGCCTCAACTGATACAATTGGCGCATCTCGCAGGCTGAGTAAGAATAAGTTAACACTAACGTCTATAACGTTGCCTAGTTTGGACGGCTTCGGTACAAAGTCGCGCATGACGTTTAGTGACAGCTTACAGAGCTATGGTTACGACAACAACCCGATGTGGGCCATTATAGAAAAGTACACTATCTGATATCTGTTCTAACAGGGAAAGCATTAGAATTGATTCGGAAATTGAAAATGTACCTACTGGACTGAGAATATAACTACACTGTGGCTGGAAATTATTGGAAAAAATTCTTTGTATCAAAATAAAAAGGCTGATTAAGGCATCTCAACATTCTTAAGGAGTTGATCGATATTAAATCAGTGCAAAAAAGGAATAGCTACTGAACATTGTTACAGTTTGTATCAACCCAGTTGTCTAGTAATCTAAATGCTCTTAAGGCCCTTAAGAAATTGAAAACACCTTTGAAGAAGTCATATTGTTACATCTATTCACCAGACGTTAGATGGTAATACACGCAAGAATGGCGACACCACTCTCAAATGATAAAACATTCCACACTTGGATAGTTTCATCGCTTTTCTTGAACACAGGAGACAAGCTCTAGAAAACGTCAACCTTCAGTAACAGTTATTCTACAGATGTCAAAGTTCATTACTTGCTGAAGTAAGGGAAGATTCAATCCAAGCATAGAAAAGTCTAATTGCATACATTTCTAGGCCTACAGACAACAAACTGTACCTAAATGTCAGTGTCTGCAATGATCACATTCCGTTGTACAAATGTGATGAGTTTCAGTAACTTAAGCCTAGCTCAGAAAACAAATGTGTACAAAATGGATTTGATAGTGGTTATGCTTCAACTGTCTTCGCACTGGGCCGTGTAAGTCATTTGCCACCTCAAAGGTTGCGAAAGTGTGGCATAAAACTATTCGTGTGAGGTATTAGCTCTGTTACACAAATTCTAATCTTGAAAAACGGGGTTCCTCTGACATACGGTTCAGAGAATTCTAATCCTGCACCATATGTGACAACACAGATAATGGTCACGAGGGAAGTTCAAACAGTTTCAGAACGCATGCTGTGCATTCAAGGATTATCAATCACATGTTCTACTATCAACGGCAATAGTACTCATAAAGATTTGTAATGGCAAGCTTCAAGAGTGATAGAGCTCTTTTAGACAGTGGAAGTCAATCTCACTTTTGTACTGAAGATTTAGACTTCAACGATTAGGATTGAAGAAACATAAAGAACCACATTCAATTCGAGGGTATCAATATACGTAGCCTCAGAATTCAAAGCATATGTTGAATGCCAACTGAATCTAAAGTAGGCACTCTTCAATGCTTAAACTTGTCATGTTTAGTTCTGCAAACGCATAAAACCGGCCAGAGGCCAGATATGTTGATTGAACATGAAACAGTGGAATATGGCCTGACATCGATTTAGCTGACCCAAACCTTTCTTCAAGCCAGGAAGGATTGATCTGTGATAGGGGCAGAACTCTTTTCAATCTTCTAAGGCCTGGACGAAAAGTCAAGATTAGAGAAAAATTATTCCTATTTCTACAGGATCAGAGTTAGGGTGTATTACTGCAGGGACGTTTCCAACAAGTATGTGGCGAAACGAAGCCCACGGAGAGCCTCTACGTGCATCTGTACCGCCACACTTCTGCTAAAACAGATGGACAGGCTAGATCGGCAAAACTGCAACGTTTCTGGGCAACTTGAGGAGTCCACTCAAATCCAAGAACGACGAAGAACAAAAATGTGAGCGAACATTTCCAAGAAAACACTGTGACAAGGGAAATAGTAAAGGGAGAGATTTGTAGTAAAGGCTTTCCATTCCAAGGCAGATCATGAGACTCTTGGTAACTCAATCGATCAGGCAAGACTACAGATTTAAACATTTGGTACGGTCGGCTGAACAAACAACCAGGAAACTTCGATTGGAATACAACAAGTTTCTTGAAGAATTACGAAAAGCTAGGCCATACGGTACAAGTGCAGAAAGATTCAGGTGTACATTCTGACAATGTATACTATACTGCCTCATCATGCTGTTTGTTTAAGGCTTCCCAGCACCACAAACCAAGACCACCGAGTTGTTTTTGACGCTTCAGCCAAAACTACGAACGGTAAATCCTTAAATGATATCATGATGGTGTGGGGCCCTACTATTCAACAAGCTTGTGGTCCAATCGTGTACGGTTTTAGAAACACATCAAAATTGCATTTGACAGCGACATTGCTTAAAATGTATCGTCAAGTCAACGTAGATCCACGGGACCACTCGAATCACAGAATGCTCTGGAGAACATCGGCCTGAAGAATCTGTTCAAATGTTACGAGCTTACAACAGTCACCTACGCAACAGCTTACAGCTCCCTTCTTGGCCACACGATGCTTACAACCAACTTGCCGAAGAATGAAGCTAGCAGCTATCTCGCGCTACAGAGGTAGACGGAGACTTTTACGTTGATGACTTGCACAGTGGCTGTGACAATATCCAGGAGCGCCTTCAAATTCAAGATGACATGACCATGCTATTAAATAGTGGAGGATTCCCACTCAGAAAATTGGTGTTCAAACTGTCCAGAGTTATTGAAAGCAATACCTATAGAGTACAGAGAAACCAGTTACCTCTTCAATTTGATCGCACAGACAGCGTTAAAAAACACTTGGGTTTATTGTGGAATCCGAAGTCAGATAAGTTTCTCGTACAAACAAAAGCTCTTCATATTCGCACAGGATCAAGCGTGTCTGCCACGAAGTTACAAAACGGAAGATTTCATCAATCATTGCGTCGATATTTGATCCATTAGGTCTCGTCAGACCAATAGTGATTTTACAATAAGATATTTCACCGAAGTTATGGCTTCATACACTAGACTGGGATGATCGGGACTCCCACAAGAGTTATTGATGGAATGGAAACAAGACTTCACAAAAAACCAACTCTTTTGTCAACAACATGAAATTGACAGATTAGTTCTGATGCAAAGCACCCAACATAGAATAAAGATTCCATGGTTTCTCAGATGCATAGAACGAGCGTATGGATGTGTTTATAGTCAGGTCAGTCAATGTTCAAAATGAAGTTAGTATTCATCTACTGTGCTCAAAAATCAAGAGTAGCACCTGTCAAAAAAGGTTAAACTCTGCCCCGTTTAGAACTTTGTGGCGCATTGTTACTAGCGCCAAAAATTGTACAAAAAACACTAACAATCTTGAACATTAAGATTGACAGCATAAATCTTTGGACGGATGCAACCATTGTTCTATCATGGTTATCCTCGTCTTCAAATCGACGGGAAAAATTGTTGCGGTGAACAGAGTATCCAAAATCAAGAATACACTAATGTAAGGATGGAAACATGTAATTTCCAAACACAATCCAGCAAGAAAAAAAAAATCTTATTTCAAGAGGAAAGATCCTAAAACACTAAACAACTTGATATATGGTGGAACGGAACTGACTAGCTTAACAGAACGCTACTCTAGTGGTCGGCCGTCTCATCGTGTCACAATCCTTGAACAGTGACAATATCCATATCCGAAAAACGTAGAATTGTCAACACCATGTAGTTACTAATACTTTAAACAACCGAGATTATTTCCCAAATCAAACTGCGTTCACTCTCGAAACTGAACACACGTAGTTGCGTATTGTTTGCGATTCAACTTCAATTGTAGAATTCGATGTCAAGAAAGTCAGGTGTGCTAATCTGTGAGGAGCTGCAATTGCTCTCAAAATTGCATTAAATGTGTGCAAAAAGATGTTTACCTTCGTGAAATTCAAGAGCTTCAAGGACAACGGTCAAGTTTTCAAAGCAAAGCTTACTGTTAAAAGCTTATCCATTTTAGACGATTGAAAAGTTCCTGCGAGTCGGTGGAGATTAAATAATCAGAACTTCCATACGATAACAAGCATCCACTTATTCTCCACCAAATAATGATCTTACTAATTGATTGTCAATTCTTGAACATCTCAAAGCTACTTCCTGCTGGTCCGCCAATTGGTTAACTGCATCATTGCGCCAGCAATATTGGATCCCCAGAGCAAATAGCAAATAATCAAGAATTGCATTCACAAAATGTTTACCTTGTTTCAAAATGACGGTATCAACATCAAAAAACAAATGGTGGGTCATTACCTAAAGCCCGTGTTAAACCATCTCGTCCTTTTGTGAACACAGGAGTAGATTTTGCTGCGTAGAGCCTTTTTTTTAAAGATAGGGGATACAGTACGCAGCAAAACTACAATCAAGGCTATGTGCAATATTTGTATGCTTTGCAGTAAGAAGCTGTACACTTGGAACTAAGTGAGTAATCTTAACGAACTGAAGCCTTTATAGCAGCGTAAGTAAGGTTTTACAGCCAGAAAGAGGCAAGTGTCTACACATTTTACAGTGGACAATGCTTACGGAACTTTGTGGGCTCAAACCGTAAGCTTCAAGAGTTGCGCTAGTTGTTCCTACCCGAATCGTTGTCTGCGATCAGACTCGAAGGAATATGCTGCTAAAGAACAATTTACGTGTGCACTTCATTCCGCCCAGTGCATCCACACTTTGGTGGATCTCTGGGATGTGCCAGTGAAGTCCATGAAATTTCATTTGAAAACGTGTGGTAGGCACGGCTACACTGAAGTTTGAAGAAATTAGTAACTACTTTCTCAAATTTAAGCATGTATGAATGTCCCGTCCTATGACCGTTTTGTCAAAACGATCCTAATGATCCAACGTTTTTAAGTCCAGGTCATTTCCATAGGCGCTCCATTAAATAAAGCCTACTGAGCCAGACTTGGCTTTTAATCACGTATACAATCAACCCAGTATCACGTGCAACGAGTCCAACATATGCACAGCAGTATGTGGAGAAAAATGTGGTCAGGGACATACCTCAACGGACTCGTGAGCAACGACAGAAATGGTCTTCCACTTCCACAACAATCTATCATATCCAGGAATGGTTGTGGCCTTGTTCGAGATTGATCGTCGCCTCCTCTCCATGGAAACTGGGGGTCGTAGAAAGCATTGCCGGGATTGATTGGGCTCTTGTTCGAGTTGTTCACATACGATATGTCCCCACGAAACGTGATGAAGGGACCAATTCGTCATTAATTCCTCTCCAGCTATCTCGCAATGTTCTCTATGGTAATACTTCTTTGTCATGCTGATCCGAACTCAACGGGGGGAGTATGTTTGAGTTTAGAAGGAATAATATTGTTATGCATTGTGAGGGCTGTGACCGACACATCATGTTTTGTTATTCAATCACAGTTTTTTAGTAGGTCATAGCAACGAACGAGTTGAAATGGATGTGAAATGAGTGTTTACTATGGTTGAAAGTAAAGTAATTCAAATAACTAAATAAAAACAGTCCAACATAAAAAAAAAACAAAAAAGCCTACAGTTTTAAATCATTCCGTAATCCTTTGAAACTCCTCGCTTCTCACCTGATGTTGACGATCACAGTCATGCATGTTCCCGGACAATCCTTGGAAACTCTCCGCTTCCACCTGGATGTTGACGATCACAGTCATGAATGTTCCTGATTAATCCCTGGAAACTCTCCGCTTCTCACCTGAGATGGTGACGAACACAGGTCATTGCATGTTCCTGAGAATCCTTGGAAAAAAAAAAAAAACCTTTTTCTCCGCTTTCAACCTAGGATGTTGACGATACACAGTCATGCAAGTTCCTGATAATCATGGACAAACTCTCGCTTCTCACATGATGTTGACGATCACAGTCATGCATGTTCCTGATAATCCCTGGAAAACTCTCCCCTTCTCACCTGGATGTTGACGATCACAGTCATGCATGTTTGATAATCCCTGGAAAACTTCCGCTTCTCACCGGAGTGACAGATCACGCATGCATGTTAGAGATAATCCTTGGAAACTCAGTCCGCTTTTACATCAGCATGGATTGTTGACGATCCAACAAGTTATGCATGTTTTGATAAAGTCCATGGAAACTCTCCGTTCTCACCTGGATGTTGACGAATCACAGTCATGCAGGTTCCCTGATAATCCTGAAACTCTCCGCTTCTCACCTGGAGTGACGATCACAGTCATTTTGCATTGTTCCGATACACTACATTGGAAACTCTCCGCTTCACCTGGATGTTGACGTATGCACAGTCGGCATGTTCATGAAATCCTTGGAAACTACGCCGCATTTCTCAACTGGTAATGTGACGATCCACAGTCATGCATGTATCCTGAAAATCCTTGGAAAACTCTCCGCTTCACACCTGGATGTTGGACGATCACAGTATCGTGCATGTGCTGTAAATCCCTGGAACTCTCCGATTCTCACCGGATGTTTGACGATCACAATTCATGCATTGGTCCGCGACAATCCTTGGAAAACTCTCGCTTATCACTCACCTGGATGTTGAACGATGACAGTCATGCATGTTCCGATAAATCTGGAAACATCTCGCTTTATCACCTGGATGTTGGTACGATCATGCAGATCATGCATGTTCCTGATAATCCCTAGGAAAACTCTCCGCTTATCACCTGGATGTGACGACACAATCCTGCGATTGTTCTCCGATAATCCGTGAAACTCTCCGCTTCTCACCTGATGTGAGATCACAGCATGCATGTTCCTTATAATCCTTGGAAACACTCCGTTCTCACCTGGGATGTTGACGATCACAGTCCATGCATGTTCTGATAATCCCTGGAAAAAACTCTCCGCTTTTCTCACCTGGGATGTTGCGATCACAGTCATGCATGT
>JAMZAV010015756.1:0-11444 GCA_024449915.1 Sweltsa coloradensis | reverse complement strand
CAAAGGGGGGTTTTGTTTTTTCCCCCCCCCCCCAAAAATTTAGGAAATTTTTTTTCGTTTTAATTTTTTTACTAATTTTTGATAATACGCCCTCTTTTGCTTGGTCATTTAAACAAGTTACTAATTTGACTGAGACTTTTATTTTTCCCGTTCCAAAAAAGTCTTATTAAAAAGAAGTTCAGCAGCATACCAAAGGTACCATTTTTTTAGTTTTTTTGTTTTTATTAAAAATTGCCAAAACCGTTTTCCGGGTTTACTTTTTTTTAGTTTTATTGTTTTTTAAAAAAAAAATTTTTTTAAAAAAAAAAAAAAAAAAAAAAATACATTCTATTGGAAGAGAGAAAAAAGCGTGCAGTATAAAAAAAATCCCGAGACACGCGAAGTGTTTGTGTTTAAAACAACTAAAAGTACAATTATTCACTCATGAAAATTCGTGGGGGGTTATGCGCAGTGGGACCCGCTCAGTCAGTCAGGAGTCACAGGTAACACGTACCCGGGTGATGTGAATCATATAGCCCCCCGCGCGTTTTTTGGCCAAAAAATCATGATTGAATATCGCTAGTCCTCCCTTTTTGAGCCCGGTAAAGAAGCTCTCTCTCTTCACAAAAATTTCCCCAGGGTTAAAACACATCTTAAGGGGCCCCCGGCGAACAGAGCTTCGTTTATTGGCTGTCAAACCCCAAAATTTTCTTTAAAATCAGAAAATTTTTTTTGCGTTATGCAAAAAAAAAAAAATTGGTTTCTATCAATTCGATTTTAATTTAAATTTTTTTACCAAAGCATTTTTAAAAAAATGCAGTTTTTTAGATAAATATAAAAATTTGGTATGTGCATATTAAAAAAAACCTTCTCATATGAAAGTAGTTTTTTTAATTTTTATCTCTAAACTACGCTTTTGGGAAAAAAAGGGCGTTAGGTTCGGCGGGTAGTTATACCGCGCCCCTGCAGAAAAAAAGTCGAAGGTAGCCCCAGGCTTGGGCCCGCGAGAGGGAGTATGGGTAGTGACCGGCAAACTCCAAACGTTGCCCGTGTAGTGTGGGCTCTGACCATCTCCCCTTGGAAGTTGTGTCCCACTCGAGTTTTTGTTGCTTTCATTTCATCCTTTCCGTTACAGTAGCGTTAAAAAAAACGTTACGATACTCAAATGCCCAAACAATTTTTTTTTTATTATTTAAATCATGTTCCATATGTGTGTGTATTATTTTGTGTATGTGCTGTGTTTTTTTTTTGTGAAAAGGTTAAAAAATAGTATATATTATTATAGTTTTTTTAAAAAAAGCATGATTACTCAAGTGACACAAAAGAAAAACATATAGCTTAAGGGTATTTAAATTTTAAGATATTATGTAAAAAATTTTCCCTAGACATAATGTGAATCTGATCCCTTTGCATCAGACTTCGACAGTTATCCCTTTTTTAGGATTTTGTTGTTTCACTGGTACTTAGGTTCTCTTTTTTGGGGAACAGAAAGCCAACTAGATTTATAATGTGTCCCTTTGGCTCCTGACCACAAGCGGGGCTTTTTTTTCGGCAGTATTAATTTGCAAACAATTATCTGAAACCCCTTTGTTTATAAACGCAGGGGCAGTCGGTGAGTACAAAAATGCCTAAGCTTAAAAATACTTTTTTCGCAAAGATTCCCGCTGTACGGTTAACATCAGTTCACCCAGTGTGCCCTTTTAGGTTAAAAAAATTTTATGAAAGAAATTTAAGCAAATGCTCTGGAAAAATTTAGAAGACTCACTTTGCATTAGTTGGGAGCTGGTGGGGTCAAACCCGTGACTCCCGAATGGGGTCTCACGTCGCAGAGTATCTTTGTCGGTATCCCAAGCATTAAACCGGCCCTTTCCCCGAACCCAAGATTGGCTTTTGGCAAATGATGAAAAAAATTTGAGAAATTTAGACGGGGGAGGGAGCTACCATCAAAAAAATCGGCACTTCCAATTCTGTACAGGTGTTCTGTACTCAAAAAATCAGCCAAATTTGTGAAAAATTGCGCTAAATTTTTAAGACCCCGGTACTTTTCTCGTTTTGGTGGTGGGGAAAACCCCTCCCGTAGGTGTAATTGATATTATTCTAAGCCCAAAAATTAAAAAATGTCCGCCCAACCGGGATTCGAGCCATTTTAACGAACGAGTTTATGGAACGCTGACAAATCACTAGAAAATTGCGATTTAACCCAAAAGAATAAAAATTAAAAATCCCAAGAATTTTACGAATTTTTTTAACCCAAGGGTTTTTGTTCTTGAAAAAATTTTGTTATTTTTATTTTTGGGCCCGTGGAATGCAGTCCCCAAGGGTATCGAATCTGCACGTCAAGGGTCCCCCAAAATTTCGCTCGGAGAGAAAAACCTGCAATTTCACACTTTTTTTGTAGGGAAAAATTTTCCCCTCTTTGTCCTGATGAAACTCCGCGTTATATAAAAACACATCCAGAAATCAAAATTTTTCTCGTCGGGGATTAACCCCGGTCCCCCACTTTTCGGTATAACCCCTTAGCCAACTAGACAGAAAAACGCCAAGCTTGTTATAGAAGGGGGCGAGTCAGTGTTGAGCCCCCGGGGAAATTTGCAAAAAAGTTTGATTATAATATGGTAAAAAAATGGGGTTTTGGTTTTAGTTGGTATAAGGAAGTAAATTAAAAAAGCCTAGCCCCATTAGCCTTGATGGTGAGGCACCTTATGTAGGGGGAAAAGGGAAGTTCCGGGTACTAACCATCGTCCCTCACTCGTTTAAAAACGATTTGGTTTTCATTATTTTTAAATTTTTAAAAACCCCGGGGAATAAATCTTTTTTTAGCATTGAGATGAAATTTTTAGGGGAAATGAAGCCCCCATTAGGTATACTTTCTGGTGGGCCCTTTGTTGCTGCGGACGGAAACTAAAAGAAGGGAATAACAGGGCTTTTTAAGGGGACCAACCCCTTTCCTTTTCGCATTAACGACCGGGGAAAAACTCGGAAAAAACCGCAGTCAGGATTTCCATCACCGGGATTCGAACCCGGGGAAGCGCTTAGCGCTCAAACCAACACTGTCGGTATTTCCAGTGAAGACCCGCTAAAGAAAATCCCCCTGGCGATAACGAGTGCCTCTTTTTGTAACATTTTTATTTTTGAGGGGAAAAAATAACACGCATTCAACAATTGAATAGAAAACTATAGATGAAACCCATTTTATGTTTTTTTAGCTATTTAGGGATAATGGAATATTAAACGCGTGGCTAACTGTCCGTCCGCGAGATAGTAGCCAAAAAAAGTAATGACTGGGGGACACAGGGACAAGGGACCTTCTAAATCTTTTCCCTTTGTGTAAATGGAAAAAAAATGAAAGTAGTCGTCTTTTTGTATCAAAATGGGATTTATGAAAAAGAAACCTGATAGTGATCATGGGGGGCCGGGAGGGGGGGGGGGAAGGGGGGGCGCTTTCCCCCCCTGGATTTTGGGAAAAATAAATTTTAATGGGGATATGCGTTTATTACATTTTAAATTAAGATTTGTGAAAACGAAATTTAAATTTAAAAATAAATTATAATAATTTTATTTAAAGATTGTCGGAGCAGTGTTTCTAGTTTTTTTTTTTTGCTATTTCATCAAAATTATTTTGGGGTTCCCCAGTGTAGGTAGACTTGTGTAGGTTTGGTGAAGGCCCTTTAAAACAAAATTTCATAACTTTCCCCCTAACCAAAGTTTTTTTCCTACACTCTACACTAGATTCGTTACATCGAACGTCAAACTAAAAAACAAATAAAACAACAAAGTAGCCCACTGTTGAAAGGGATAAAAGAGTCAAAAATGAAAAAAAAAATTTCATCTGAACGATGAAAAAATATTTGGAATTAAAAAATTTTAATAGTCTAAACCCAAGAGGTTAGGTCACTACGCATTTCCCTCATCACAAAACTAGTGCCCCAAAAAATAAAAAACTTCGAATCAGTTTCTAAAACGTAAATTTTAACTATTAAATTTATTTTAGGGGTTATATCGGGTTTTCAAAGAAAAATTGTCATTTATCATGTTTTTAAGCTGTTTCTCTTCAAATTTGCGCACGACCCAAAGACCCCCTGAGCTCGTGAGAAATTTTAACTTTTCATACACGAAGCCCAAAAAAAACGGTAACTTTACACTACATTTAAAACGAAAAAGCTTTTTTGACATTTTTAGCCTACATAGTGTAAAGTGTAAGTTTGTAACAAACCAAACAAACCAAATTTGATGAAAATTGCACGTCGTTTTGAGTTTAAAAAGACCCCCAAAACCGGGAGGCCTCAATAATTTTTCTTATTTAATAGAAATTTGTTTAGTTTGTAGGCTACTTTGTATCTTGAAAATTTTGCATTTTCTTTTTGGGTCAGTCAATCACGCCCTTTTTCCCTTTTTTTTATGTTATGTGTATTAGGTTGATTTTTGAAATTAAAAAAATAATGTAAAAGATATCGTTTCTATGATTGTAGGCTAGTATATTATAGTCGATGTAGACCCCTAAAACGTGTTTTTTATATTTTTATTTCCACTTGCATTGCGCTGAGAGCTTTCAAGTTTTCAGTTTATGTAAGAAAAAAAAAATGTGATAAAACATCCATCATTTTTAATTTTTAATTTAAACAGCCCTTTTTTTTTTAAAACGTGTGTTCATTTCAACTCATCCCTTTTAGTAACCGTATAAAAGTTTAGACACAATGTTTTTTTTTTTACTTCTAGTTAGCCTACTACGCCAAAAAATTAATAATTTTTGGTACGTATAGCCCACTACTTTTTTTTAAAAAACCCCCCAAAGATTCTAAAAACTATTTTTTTTTCAAAAAATTTGCCTGGGCCATTTTTGGGGGGCCCCCCAAAAACCCCCCTGCTTGCCCAAAGACATACAAATTGGAGTGTTTTCCCCCCTGCTAAAAAACCTGCCGGCGCCCATGGGAGTGATGACTGGCTAACACTGATTTTATGTGTTTATTTACTTATCATTCCCAAAAAAAGTAGAAAACAATTTAAAACATGAATCTAAAGCCCCCACCCCTTTTACGACACTTTTTTTTCCCTATTATAATTATTTATACTGCAGGAATTGGAAAAATGAAAAAATTGGTTTAACGAAAACGGTTCAATCTTCGTCTGGAATTTTTACGACAGATCTCCCAAATAGCCCCCAGGGGTTTTTTCAAAAAATTTTAACCAAAATTTTTTTTGCTAAAAAGGTTATGAAAATTTTTCATTTAAATACAAATTTTCCTGGGTGAGGGGGTCGTGAACGAATGAACCCTCAAATGGCCCCCAGGCGTTTTTTTCACCACTTTTTTAAACAGATTTTTGGGGTTGTAATATGGTTTTGGGTTTTTAAATAAGTTATGAATAAAATTTAAAAAGAAAAAATTTTCTCTGGTGCAAAATTATAATTTTCCCAACTCCGGAGAGGGGGGGGGCTAGCCCCCTTTGCCGTTCCCCCCTTTTCCCACGCCCATGAAAAAAAGGAAATTTGCATTTGTAGGTTTTTTATGGAATGCTATTGCCCGATTTTTGGGTTGGTATGGTAGTCTCATATTTAGCAACTTGACTAATCGGGAAGGGGAGGGGACGTAAGGGGGACGCGGGGGCAAGGGGTGGCCAGGCCTGTGTGGTCAACCCAGCAAAAGATATGGGGAGGGCAGGGGGGTTTTTCCCCCCCTGTGGTCGTTCCGTCTGTTAAACATGTCCGTATTTTTTTGTCGTTTCCGTCGGGGGAGGTAGTCAAAGGGAAAGGGGTTTCCCCACGCGACCCAGAGCTCACCATTTGTTTCAGGGGGTGAAACTCCCCCTTTTACGGGCCCTAACCGGAGAGGTGTGAGTTTGGGAATTTGAAGGCCCCAGCTTTTTGAAAGCGCAATTTTTCAAAAAAGGGTCGTGCTCGGGGAGATCAAAAAATCCCCCACATAAAAATAACATCGTCCTTGCACAATTGCGCAAACTGTGGCCAAGATACTCTTACAACAACCGAAAGAGCAAGAATTAAAAAAAAAGCAAAAACCTTCTCTAAGCCCTAATATGCATTTTATATCGGGGAATTATATTTTTAACGAGGCAGAAGTAACCCCAAGGGTATGACGAAAACGTCGTAACCTTAGGTTTCATTTTAGAAATGAAGGATTCCGAAGGAAATTATTTTCCAACTAGTTGAGGTTACTATAGTTATTGAAAAGAAATTAAAAATTTTTTTTCCTGGGTTTTCTGGAATATAAATAATACTATTGATTTATACCTCCAAACCCATCCTGGTAAAAATAAACAATCAAGGGGGAAGACGGAAATTTTCTTTACCTTGAGCTTTTGTACTGCAGTACAATAGTTTTTTTGAGTTATTAATGGATGTATATTCAGAAAAAATTTGGGTTTAATTCCAATTCTGACTTGCCTCTTGATCATTATTATCATCGAGTATAGAAATTCCTCAATGTTTTATACTTGCTAAATCCCCAGTGCAAATAAAACGTCAGGAAAACAGTGCTAGTCCGTTCTCCACTCTCCAGTCGCAAAGCCGAATCATTCTCAATATTGTCTCAAATCGGCATAGTGTCGTCCCAAGGTCGGGGGCCGGCGGCCGGCTGCGTCATTGCCTCACTCACCACAGCCACAGCACACACACACACACTCAGCACACAAGCGTCTGCGTTGCCATGGATACGGGGACGACAAACAGCGCTATCTGCACGTTACTCAGGAATAACCTAGGGGCCTTCCCGGTCCACTCTTAATGTTATCATAAAACCATTAGGCCTAATCGTTATAAATGTACACCTACACAAATTTGCAAATGTTATATCTTGATGTACAAATTAATGAAATTATTGTTTGTTAGCATTTTTTAATCGTACCTACTAGAAACAAATTTAATTCCAAAATCAGCAAAAATGTTTTTTTTTCAATGACCACCTGGTGATTGGTTGTAGGGGTTATGTAGACCAGGGGCCAGACCCTGTGGATTTTTTTTTCGTTCACCCCACTTAACATCCCCAAATCTTACTTGACCACGTGTTAGTATGCCCCCTTATGAAACAGCCCCCGGTAGTATGTCACTTCGAATTGTGGTATACGATTTTTTTTAGAGGCCATTTGTTTTGAATGTGCAATCATTGAAACGCTTACTCTCTACTGTCTTTAAATTTACATAACTCGGGACTCGGTTAACCGATTTATTTTTTTAAACACCGATTTGTAGGTAACTATATGCTCTCCCTAAAATATACAATCAATTTTTTAAAAAACATATGATTTCATTGTTAAAAAGGCAGACACGCCAAAAATAGTGTAAATAATTTCACTTAAAAATGTGATTCAAGCATTGATTCGACACATTTTTTTGGTTGCTAGCAAGATGTTTTTATACTTGATTATGATTAAAAAATATATTCACCCAAACACAATAATAAAAAGTATAATTTTTTGGAGTTTTAGAAGATAAGCGTTGAAGGATGAGGCATTTTCAGTGGATTAAACGCTATTTAACTATGTTTTTTAATCCAACTTCATTTCGTCTTTGTTAGCATATAATTATAATTTGAAAGAATTCCTAACAATAAAGCAAATGGAAAATATAAGATACTAAAAATTGTTTTGAAGATATTTTTCATAAAGTCAATTTTCAGGTTTTTTCGTTTCAAAAGTGAAAAAAATGGAAAAGTGCAATTTTCACGTGAAAATTTTATTTGGTGCACTAAATTTTTTAAAAGTTAATATTAGGATTTTATAGGTTCTCTGAAAATTTCACCCAATTCGTACAGTCTTTTTGCCCCGGGAAAGCAAAAAAAACCAAAAGTGTACAAATAATAGAAAAATATCTTAAAATGATATTTGATGACACATCTTTACTTTTTTTGCAATAAAGCCTGTCATTTTGGAATATTTATATATTGTATTTAAAATGGTTTGACATGATAGTTTTGTTATTTCGCAAAAATGTTCCTTTGTTTGGCCAATTGGAACCTTTGTTCCAAAGGGGTAGAGGGGCTTTAAAGCCTAAAAATGGGGGCCAAATCGTGAAGAAAGCATACAAATTAGTAAAAGAAATAGTTGGCCAAGTTGCGATCCTGTTACTTTCTTTTTTAAATCGGATAATTAAATTAATTATTAAATTAACCAAAACATATATTAAAATAAAGGATCACTGTCAAACATTTGGGTATAAAATAAAAGCCTTTAACAAGAATAAAGATCCAAAAAAGTATTGATTTAATTTAGTTGTTAATTTTCCCAAATTTAAATTTAAAACCTTTTTTTAAAATTCTTCAAATCCTATTTTTTAATAGTTTCCCCAAAATGTCTACCGGGGCCCAAAGATGTTCCCCCTTTAAAAACATCTTCCCAAATAATTCGAAATTTATGTGCCTAATCGAAATTATTGAAACTGATAGAACCCGACAGGTTGGCTCGGGGCCTAAGCGCTCGACTCTGATTCGGGAGGTCCCGGGTTAATCCCGTGAGCCCGGCAACCCTGACTAAGGGTTTTTTTCGAGTTTTCCTCAGTCGTTAAGGCGAATGAAGGATTGGGTTCTTAAAATACCCCCGGGACATCCCTTCACAATTTCCTATCCGCACTCCCTATTTTGGGTTCACCTGAAGGGGGGCTAATTGCACCCTTAACGGGTTTTCCCTACGAAAAAAATTTAAAAATTTAACTGATAGATTAATAGATTAGTGAATTTGAAAAACAATTAGTCTTTCAAAAGTTTTTAAAATAACTAGGAGAAGGTGTGAAATCTTTTTAAAGAAAATAAAAAAATTTTTGGAATTTCCGTCTTTCCTAAAAAAAATTACAAAAAATCGGACTGTACTTTGGGCCCCTTTAAGTTCCACTCCCTGTAAAAAAAAAAATTATTTTGTATAAGAAATCTAAGTTTTTTGCTTTTTTCCTGGGCAACAATAAAAGAGGAAAGTTTTTTATTTTTTTATTAAAAAATAAAACAAAAAGAAATTGTATTTAGAGTCTACCCAGTCAGTTATATAACTGTTTTTTTAGTGAGGGCCCGAAACAAGCGCCCAAAGCCACCCTGTGTTTTAAGCATATCCCCGTTTTGGGGCGTAATAGTCAAGGAGGGCGTTTAATTATTATTATTGTGTATATATATAATACACTATTATTTTTTTTAAAAATTGTTTAAAAAATTTGAAAAATAAAGAGCCAACTCAATAAAGCTAGAAAAGGGCCATGAGGTTTTTTGTAGAAAAAAAAGGCTTTTTATACCCTTTGAGACAGGTTTTGTTAAGAAAATATAATTAATTTTTTAAGTTTTATTTTTAAAATTCGATTTTGATGCCTTTCAGTTATTTAACGTTTTTTTTTTTCAAAGGGGTTTTTTTACTACGATTATACGAGGCATATTCAAAATATTGTTTTACCCACATTTTAAAAAACTGTAAATCTGTAAATTAAAACTTTTCCCACTTAGAATGGCCCCGGGGCCAAAAATAAGTCTGAGGTTTTTGTGAAAAGGGAAAATTTCCGGTGGTTCGAAAAATTTTTTATTAATTTTTTTACCTTTCTTCTAGTTATTTACAAACTTTGTAATTTTTTGGGTTTAAAAATTTATTTAAAATTTTTAAACTGTCAGTTTCAAGAATTTCACTTAGGGACATAGCATTTTTAAATTTATTGACAGGGAAATGGGAAAATCTTAGGCCAAGAAAGAGTTTTAGGTATATTGTTAAAAGTGATCTAAAGTCGTAAAAAAATAAAAATTTTTTATTTAAAATTTTAAAAATTATAATTGTAATTTTAATTTAATTAATTGTAAAACTTTTTTTTAAAATTTTATTCTTGTAAAATAGGCTTTTATTTGATACCGTGTAACGTGAAGTCTCAAATCAATGTATGTTTCGTTAATTTATGAATTAATTTTTTTATCCCTTAATAAGAAAAAAAAGGATCCAAAATTGGGGCCCTCTATTTCTTCTATCTAATTTTTAGCTTTTCATGATTTCCGATTGTTAGGGTTAAAGCCGCCTCTATCCCTTGAACAACGGTTCCAATTTGGGCCAAAAAATGGAACATTTTTGCGAGAAATCAACAATACTTCATAGTCAAAACCCCTTTTAAAAACAAAATAAAATATTCCAACAGCAGGTCATTTATTGCAAAAAAAATAAAGATGTGTCATCAAATATCAATTTTTAAAATATTTTTTTTATTTTTTTGTACCTTTTTATTTTTTTTTGCTTTTGGGGGCAAACGATGCTACGAATTGGCTGAATTTCAGAGAACTTAAAATCTCTATATTTGACTTTTAAAAATTTAAATGCAACCAATAAATTACACGTAAAATGCACTTTTTCCCCTTTTTTTTACTTTTGAAAAATGAAAAA
Organism: Sweltsa coloradensis; assembly: GCA_024449915.1. Classification (NCBI taxonomy): domain Eukaryota; kingdom Metazoa; phylum Arthropoda; class Insecta; order Plecoptera; family Chloroperlidae; genus Sweltsa; species Sweltsa coloradensis. The sequence continues at coordinate 1,124 of JAMZAV010015756.1, read as the reverse complement.
CCGTAAAAATTTATATTATGAAAATATTTCAAAACAAATTTTTAGTATATTATATTTTTCCCTTTGCTTGATTGTTAGTTGAAATTACTTTAAAAATTTTAATTTATGCCAAAAATGACGAATGAAATTTGGTTAAAAACATAGTAAATGCGTTTTTAAACCATGAAATGCTATCCCTTTAACGCTTTTCTCTAAAACTCCAAAAAAATTATACTTTTTATTAGTTTTTGTTTGTGAATATATTTTTTTTAAAACATAAACAAGTTAAAAAAAACTTGCTAGCAACCAAAAAAAATGTGTCGATCAAAGTTGAATCCATTTTAGTGAAAAATTTACATTTTTTGGGGGTCCCGACTTTTTAACAAGAATCAATGTTTTTTAAAAAATTTATTTTATATTTTAGGGAAGCAATAGTTTCCTACAAATCCCGGTTTTAAAAAAAAACGGTTAACCCCAGTCCCGAGATGTAATTTTAAAGACAGTAGAGAGTAGCGTTTTTAATGGCACATTCAAAAAAAAAAATGGCCCCTAAAAAAAATCGTTTTTCCCCAATTCGAAGTGACTATACCTGGGGCTGTTATAAGGTGCATACTAAAACGTGGGCAAATCAGATTTGAGATGTTAAGTGGGGGGAGCCCAAATTTTTGGGAAAATCGGTCCTACGGAATTACTCCGGGCTAAGACGTATTTCCTGTTTTTCCCGCCATTATTAGTGTAAAACTTAAACTCACTTTTTTGACTGAAATATTTTTTTAAATAAAAAAAATTTTATATTTTTGTAATCAGAAACTGGGCCTGAATACAGTAAATACCTAATAAAAAAAAAGTTGTGATTTTTCCCATTTTGGTAAATGAAGGGGGGTTTTTAGTAGAAGTGTTCTCCGAGACCAATAAAAAAAAAAAAACCTAGGCCCAGGGTGCATATCTACAATATCGATTTATTGTTAATTTTTTTTTGACACCTGTTGATTAAAATCGAGTATGTGCTTGTTTTTTGAATTTGTGGTGAAAATTTAATTTCCCAAAATTCTAATTTCACTCAAAATAGGCCTAAGAAAAAATTTAAAGTTTTTAAACCCTTATTAGAAGGAAAAAGGAAAATTTTTTTAAAAAAATTTTTTTTT
>JAMZAV010015755.1:0-10876 GCA_024449915.1 Sweltsa coloradensis | reverse complement strand
CATAATCTGAGACACCAATAGACAGTCATAGAGTTCGCCAAGACCCGTCCTAATGATTATGTACGACATCTTGTAGCGTGGTAACAGAACTCGTCCTTCAGCTTTCATCAGGAGACCAACGTGTGATTGTAAGACGAGTCTGTTGGCACACACACAGAATGACGTTCAACAAATTGTTTTGTTTATATCAAAATACATTGTTAGCAGTATTATTTCGTATGAAAAAAACATGAACTCTTTTTATCCGATCGTGAGCTACACATTTGAACTTGAACATGATTCAGCAATAAATTCTTAATGGAAGAAACCCGGGTATCCTGTCGAGTTGGTGATTTAATTTCGAGATTGTATTAAATATATATAAATATATTTAAAAGATAAATGTCAAATACAGCAAAGATCCAATTTTAATTGAAACCTTAATCCAACCAACCATCTAACCCTGTCTAAATTATTGTCTCTGTGGCGGTAATGGTAATGGTGAAAAGATAGTGTAACATGATAGAAATAATTTAGATAATGTCCGATTTCTTGAGCTAAACAAGGTGTAAAACCTTAACAATGAGTGCTTAAGATAATTGTTAATCGCACATAAAACATAACTAGTCCTACCCAATGATTTCCCCTGGGTTTCTCAAGAGCCGTGCGATACAGTGACCTTACCCCTCGTCTTGGAGGGGCTGAGTGAAAAATAATGCCAGCCAGTTAAGATGCGACTTATTACGCGTGGCCTTAACTCACGTATTGAAACATAACAACGACTATTAATAGAGTTGAAAAATTTCATTCAGTACGCACTGTTTACACAGTTTACTCTGTTTACATGTTTACACAGTTTATACACAGTTTAGACAATTTAAACACAGTTTAGTTTACACAGTTTATACAGTTTATAAACAGATAAGACAGTTAAGACAGTTCACACGGTTTACACAGTTTACACAGTTTATAAACAGTTAAGGCAGTTTAGACAGATTAAACACAGTTTTGACAGTTTACACAGTTTATACAGTTTATAAACAGTAAGGACAGTTTAGACAGTTCACACTGTTTACACAGTATACTCTGTGGATGGAAAACGTTTATCGTAAAAGATCGCGAGGAAAATATACCACATTTACGGCATACTAAAACTTAATTGAAACACTAGAAACGTTATTTTGGAGATCAAGTTCTTCTGAATAAGAATTACCACAGCCCACTCTGCCAACTTACAGTCAAAACGCGTTTTTTTTTCCTGATTATTTTATTGAGCTACATTTGAGGGTTTAAGACCCCGTATTGTATGAAAGCAAGAACATGGCCTCGTTAATTCCACAATATAAGCCAAGCTGTAAAGAATACCTCACCTTAATATCAACATTATTTTAAATAAAAAGTAGAATATTATCCATCGTCTTTTTGTTATCGCCTAAGGGCAAATGGGAACGGATTTTTATAGTTTAAAAACAGCTTTACAGGTCTCAATGTAACTTAAGAAGTGTAAATATTAAACCCTTCACTTGTTTAGGTAATTTTCTATGCTTTTGTATTGTGTTTTTATCTTTTTATAAGGGATATTGTTGGACTTATGAAATGGCAAACAAAGTTAAGGCCATCCAAGTTCAGTCTTCTCTCAATTTAACCATTTAAACTGTTGTGAATATGTGTCTATTACCCCCGAAGCTAAATGAAAGCTCTTGCAAGCTTCGGTCTAGCCGTGTATAGTATTATCTCTACATTCACCATGTTACATCTGATATATTTTATTTGCTGGATTCGATAGCTTAGCTAACGTCTGGAATATGACTTACTTCGTATCTAAAGAAGCGCTTAACATAGGATCGCCATGCTTAGTAAGCAAACTCAGATCTTTAATGCAGGAACGCGATGGGCGTTGAAAAATCGGATCCATTTCATATAGAGCTACTAACATTCAATGTAACAATACACTTGTGCAATAAGAACATTTGAAAAGCAAGCTGCTAACATTGCTTTCAAAACAATGATCACATAGACATGATATCCGATCAACTATTATTGAAGTTTTGTTAAGCTGACTTGTAGATTGGCGGTATTGTTGTTGCTGATACAGAGATGGACCTATCTACGTAATATTGTCGCGTAGCTAGGCATATACCACTGTTATATGAGAGGATAGAGACGGTATGGACACCTCCATAACCCCACACTAGCCGACCTGTCTCGTCATGGGGAAGGTAAAACCATTAAATGACTACTACGTTAACTGGCGAGTATTTAAACATGATTCATTGCAGACTCGAATAACAGAATAATATTTATGTACAGATTGAAATATGAATCATTAAAGTATTAGAACAGGAGGTGAGTAATGAATTATGTCACACTGACACATAAAACACTTCATTGAGAATAATTTATTCTTTCATATATATTTAAATTAACTACAAAAATACAATATTAGAATAGAACGCGTTGGGGCTAAACATCGATTTAAACCATATGAAAACAAATGGTTATCTTCTACGATATTACGAAATACCGTGAAGTCTTGCTTGCGTAGGCAACACAGACTATTTTGATTATGGTTAAAATAAGATCATTTGTACATTTTGTATAATTTTATTAAGTATCGATTTATAATCGTAGAATATAATTTTTGAGTTTCCGTTATCATCTCTTCGGCATCTCCAATCAAGTATCAATTCTTCAAAGATTCGGAATAATATTATAACAAGTGTCACTGTCATACCATTCTTTAAATAAATTCATATAATTCACTGTTTTGCCAGCTTTTTGCAACTGTTTCTATTATCCTATTTCGATAGAATAACTTCTTTACTAGGGAAAGCAATTAAATATCAGTTTTGGTGGAGGTGCCGGGTTTCTGTTGAAACCAGTTTTTTACCTTACGAGGCTATGAATGGAACGTAAATAATATGACTGCAAGATGCACGACAAACAGTGACATATATATTTACTAATGCCGGAACTATATACAGTACTATGGTCGGTGCATCGAGTCATCATTGAAGAAGCGAACCACGAAAACCGAGACCGAATCTCAGCTATTTCAGATCCAGAGATCAAAGAACAGCCACGAAGTGAAGATTTCGTCAGAATATTTGACCGTCTTTTCAGAGTGCTTTGTTTTGTTTTGTTTTGTTCCTCGCACATCGCGTTATGTTCGCTGGGCGAGTATATTCTTTGCACTTTTTGTCTGACTGTTTTTTCAGAGAGTTTTCTTTTATGGCTTTCGTTATCATCTGTTATATTTCCTCTTTGGAAGTTGACTTGTACGGAGAGTAAATCTTACGTTTTCAACCCTCAACTTTTAACCTGGCAAGTAAAGATTTTAAATATATGATTCCTGATTTATACCCGCGTTCACACTAATTGATTTCTTCTAGATTTTTATAGAATTAAAAGCCAGACAGACTCATTATATCAAACGTAAATCAGCACTGCTAAATATAAAATAGATTTAAGTTTCCTATATTTTCTATAACGGTACAAAAACATTATTTGTTGTAAACAAAGTTGAATATTATCAAAGGTCGATAAAAGTTGGGATATGCAAATAATTCACAAATAAAGAAAACAAATAATTTTACTTTTGGTGGAGGTGCCGGGTCCAGGTCGAAACTGTTGTATTTGAGATTCAAAAGGAGTTTCTGCTTTAAAAGCTGTGTTTTACAAATATATTATTTGGTATGAACAAAGTTGAATATCAAAAGTCGATTAAAGTTGGGATGATTTAAAGAATGTTTCTCCTTTAAAAGTTGTGTTTTACAAATATATTATTTGGTTTTAACAGTTGAATATCATAAGTCGATAAAAGTTGGGATATGCAAATAATTAACGGAAGGAAGAAAACAAATAATTTCACTTTTGGTGGAGGTGCCGGGTTACGGTCGAAACTGTTGTATTTGAGATTCAAAAGGAGTTGCTGCTTTGAAAGTTGTGTTTTACAAAGACATTATTTGGTATAAACAAAGTTGAATATTATCAAAGGTCGATAAAAGTTGGGAATGTGCAAATAATTAACAAAGGAAGAAAACAAATAATTTCACTTTTGGTGGAGGTGCCGGGTCCCAGTCGAAACTGTTGTATTTGAGATTTGAAGAAAGATTCTACTTTGAAAGTTGTATTTTACAAAGACATTATTTGGTATCAAAAGTTAATAACAGTTGGGATGTGCAAATAATTAACGGATGGAAGAAAACAAAAAAAATCACTTTTGGTGGAGGTGCCGGGTCCCAGTTGAAACTGTTGTATTTGAGATTTGAAGAAAGTTTCTGCTTTGTAAGTTGTGTTTTACTTTGTATAAACAAATAGTCAATAAATGGCGTTCTTATTATTTAAACTCCCCACGCTTTGCTGGTGCATATAAACACAACGTGAAACCCGAAGCAGAGGAAGCGATCTGAACACAATGGTGTCGTCTTTAAGCAGCGGAAGATCAACAAAGCGCGAAGCGTATCGGCTGTAGGAGGCGCAGAAAGAAGGCAGCGAACTTCCGCAGAGTACGCGATGGAAATCTTCTCTAGCTAATCTGACAGGAAACGAGTTCCGAATGAGGCCGCTCGCTGGCAAATAACAAACAACGACGCGTCTGTCTTGGTGGAGACACAAAGAGCGCGTCACAATCTGTCACATTTGTCTTGAGCTAACAGCCATTTAGCTGGATTGGCACCAATTGTCTTGTTATCTGTTACATCGGGAGAGGTTCGTCTTTACCAGGGTGGCACCGTACGTGTGTGAAGTTAGGCCTACTCGACCCCAGCTCCAATAATAATACTTGTGTAAGTGAGATAATCAAATACAAATACAACATTTTGTATTACTGTAGTTAATTGGTCGAATCATTTCGCCACGTCGAATATATTTCATTGTATATACGTTTCAGCTCAAATGTGCGGGCTATCCTCAGAAAACAAGTAATTTAAAGTCAAAAACTTACAAGGGCGAAATGATGCGACCAATTAATTGTATTTTTAATATCCGGCCCGCGAAAGTGTTGAATTTGAAATGATTGTAGTTGATAATGTAATGCTGTAATTTTGTTAGTGGTTCCGTTTATATTTGTGTGAGTGAGTTGGAGAAGGGAGAGTACATAGTTAGCGACTACGTTATCTCTTGACGCGATATGACCATACTGTTATGATGTACAACTAATTACATAAATACAAATGTACATTAGTAAAGTACTCAATCAACAGATTATACTGGTGTTCAATTAAAAAATTTACATAATATGTCCTTTACCAATAAAAAAATAAACTTCCAATTGAAACAACTTAAGAGCCTTGGTAGAGCTACTTCTACTTCTTAACATTATTCTTGTGATCTTATGATTGAGATAAGTACACAAAAACAATACTAAGACACCATCTCAACTAAATGGTTAATCTGGTAATGTTTGCCAGGAAAAGAGGGACTAAAGTTAATATTGATAGGTTCGATTATATTTTAACCAAATTTGAAGCTATTCCGGTAGATTAATAGCTATAACGAACGCATATTGTCTTTCAAAGATTTAATCTTTACTTGGAAAATAATATAGAAAATACACGTGTGCTAGGAAGGGCTAGTGTGTGTTATTACTTTTTAAATACTGCACGCCGAAGAAAGAAATGTCAACGTTATACTAGTAGATTTCACATGACTTACTTTTATACATAAATTAGGAAATGAAATTGAAACAGATATTATGAAGTTAATTAAACGAACTTTTCCCCGTCGTTTGCTAAACAATTCTCTCATAACTTAGTTTTGGGGGTTTAAAGTAGGGAATAACGTCAACCCGGGCCCTCCACGCATTATACGCTTGGAAGGCTAAAAGCTTGTTCTTGAGTCTCCCCCTCCCCCCCCTCCCCCGCCGCGCCCCCTCAACATGAATCAGCTCTTGTTGCCTCTATTGACCCGGCCGTATAGAAAGAACACGAACACACGGCTCATGTAGATGAGGTGCAGTCTCATGTGGATCCGCTCTTTGCAGATGTATTACAGGTTGGGCGGCCTTTCAAGACAATCATTTTGTCAACTACATTCATTCAATCATCTCTACAACCTAACATATTTTGATATGAAAATCCAAACTATCCAAATTCGAATAACGATATATACTTTCAAAAACGTTATTAGGTATGTATGTAATTTTACTTCCATAAAATTTACTTTGTATTGATTAGTTGAACCCTCGTGGCCAGCTGTCAAAAAATGTTTAATTTCATCATAAACCTGACAGCCAAGTTTATAAATTACATCAATGAGGACAAGTTTCTATTTGATCAGCAGTTTTTATTACACACTTTTGAAAATAAATGCGTTTTAATAAACATTTTATAAAATACCATCGATACAAAATGAAAATATTAAAATACGTAAGAAGTTTCTCAATGATGTAGTTAAGTGGAGTAAACACTTAATAGGTAACAGCGTACGTGTAGGCTATCTACTACGAACAATTACGCCGAGCTTCATACTCATTTAGTTATTCATGAGCGAAGGTTAGAGTAAAGTTTAATACCGCTCTCAACTGTTTAACGCATGCTTGTGTCGGTGGCGGCGCTAGTGTAGTGTACGGGCGCACAGGCTCACGGGGCTGCGCGCTATTTGCACAGCACTCAGAATGCCCTTCTATTCAATAAAGGTGTGCGACTGTCTGTTGGGAAGGGAACTTCAGGCCAAACAGGTTTGTTTACACGTAAGAAGAAAAGCCCTTTCACCGGAGCTTGAATTGCACTGAAGCAAGAGCAAGCACACAGTGCCGGAACCTACCACCGCTTATTGTCGAGAGTTGAGTACTGTTTGACTAACTTTTACCACCGCGTTAGTTAGGACTTGGGAGACGAGAAGAAAAGGCTGCGTTGCCAACGTTGTGAGATAAAACGACGAGTGCGAGAAGAGAATGCAGACCCTGGTTGTAAATATCACGTTTCAAGAGATGTATGTATCATTTCGTAATAAACAACAGTCCCACAAGTGTGTTGGTATACGTGGGTGTTGTTATATTATAGTTATGAAAAATCTGAATGAGTTTAACCACATCTAACGTGAGTTGAAATATTCAAACTACAACTCATGTTATTCATTGTTTTCCATTTTCAAGTGTCATAAGTTTGGATATGGTAATACAATAATATGCCAAGTATTGCAAAATATGCTTGTATATAAAGTAGAGTAGGTACCATTCAAAGCCAAATTCTATATTTATTAAGTTATAACACGGGTTGTAAGCCAAATTTTGGTATAAACTTGTTCATAAATTTAAAGTAGAAATAACATATTTTTCAATTTGCTTTCTTGTAACCATTCCAAAGCCAGTTGAAATTTATTCTATTCCAATCCTTGGAAACTCAGTTGTGCCGTGAATACAATAAAACAATAACAAAGAGAAGATAAATTATGAACGAATTGATTGTACATTATGATAAAGTTAGTATAAGAGGGAAAAGAATGATTTTTTATGTATGGCTTGGGTGTTTATCGCTTTGAAGGGATCGATTTTGAATTTAAGAAATACAAAGCAAGAACCTACATTTAGCTTAAATTACTTTTCCCTGTGATTTGTTTCTTCAAAACTAAAATTATGTGAGATCCAGTCTGTGTAGACATCTTGGCATTCTAATTATCGAAAAGTATCTTCTGCGCATTTTACGTTATTCCTTTAGTAAAATAAGTGACAAGATTCGGTGCAAAACTAAGGGACGACATTCTGAATAAAATAACTTACATTGCGTGTTTGGGAATAAAATACTAAGTATACGGATAGAAACATAATAAACATATTATGAATTCCCAATAAAAGTTTAGCTGTATAAAGTAATAGAAGTTAAGTTAAAGCATGCAGTATTTATTAAATTCACGTTAAGGTATTACGATATGCTGTTAAAGTGGTACCACATTCGTTTTAAATGCCCAAGATAATATTGTCTAAAGGGCAAAGGAATGATACGAAAACAATTCTACAGAAATTGTTTTCGTCAAAGATGGGAAATTTAAAATATTCCAGGAAAAGCTTGAAGCGATTAGTAATTGCCATCCTCGTTTCGGATATCCAGCGCCGTACGCCTCGAGGCCTCGCGACTCAGAAACAAACTTTCAGGATATTCGATACATTTCCGAACTGAACTTAATAAATAAAAGAAAAATACAATATATTCAGAAGTGGTCCTTGACTTTTTAATTGGGTTTGATCTGCTGGATAAAATGGGACAAACCAATTGGAATTGTCATCAACTATATCATAGTCAAGGTACGTATTTAACTAGGACGCTTGGCGAATGATATTTCCAGACGCGTTGATCGATGAGCTTTTTTGACTATTTCTGTCCAATGATTAGGTCTACTAAGTTTTTTGTATGCTTGTTGACTTCGCAGTGGTAAAGGTAGAATAACATTTCTAAAAAAAGCTAGTACGACAAGGTCTTACTAGTTGACAATCGTCTTCGTACTAGTGGTCATAGTCGTAATAATAGTCGTCACCGTGATTTAAATTGTGGACTTTGGCACAAAAATGAGTTATTCGGTTTCATTTTCAAATTTGTTATTATTTTTTGTTTTTTTTGCCGAACTGCCATGGAGTAGTGAGTGTGTCGGGGGCACGTGCCCCAAAAGTTAGGCGCTCGTAGAAGTCACCCCGTGCTGTGTCCTCCCTCTCGAGGTTATGAGGAGGTGGGGGGGGAGTGGTCAGAGCAAACGAGGGTATAAAGATGACGCCTACACCACTAGATGCGAGTTCTCACTATAGCAGAGTTTAGAGCAATTCCTTTCAGTACCAAATAAAAGTAAAGAAAAACAGACTACGTCGCTCCAAATCGTCAACTTACTATTTTATTTCTATTTTGTGGTGTCAAATATCACCCGAGTACGATCACAGACCCCACGTCTAGATTGTTGTTTTGTAGGAGACCTCCTAGGGACAACCTACCCCTCTCAGTTGACATCTACGGGTTCAGGGAGGGGTAGGGGGGGAGTGAAGTACTGAGACATGTTGTATATTCGGCCTTGTGTAAAACCAGGATTGCTGGTCGCGGATCTCAACCGACGAGCTACGTAATTGGAGTCTCGCTCGTAATGAAGGAGTTATCTAGAAGGTAACAAGCCAAGTTTCATAAAATTTCATAAAAAAATATTCAAATTTTGTAAGATTAAATAAATTATGAAATTGTGATCGTTATGTAAAACATAATTTTACTTACTTAATTTTGAGAATTAGAACCCGTTAAAATTGAATTGAAAAGTAAAAAAATCACAAATATCAAACACTAAAGCGCTGGCGGCAGTTTTTATTAATTAGCACTCACACATTTGTTACCCACTAGTAAGTTATTGATTTTGTGTGGTCGAGGTAGCCATATTTGTGTATTGATTAATTTTTTCATCGTTTGTTATATTCAGTTTACACTAGGAAAACGCTTAAGTCCCGCCGCGTTGTTTTATGAGCGTAATTGGTGCATTGAGCTGCCATGTGTTGTGGATTTTCTGTTCTGTGAAAAAATCATTACTAACTTGAAGATTTTTTTTTAATTATTTAAAATAAATTAAAAAATTAACTTTAATTTTTAATTTTTTTAATTAATCGTAATTTAAAAAAAGAAAAAAAATCGTAAAATTTCGATTTCCATAAGAAATTATTATTTGATTGTGCTCAAATTTCAGACGAATATATGAATTCATAAAATTAAGGTTCTGTGAAAAAATCATTAGAATCGGACAAAAGGTTGTAGGTATTATAAATCGAAGAAATTTTTAAAAATCGAAAAAATCGTAAAATTGCGATTTTTATGAGAATTTTTTTTTCGATTGCGCTCAAAAACGTGGCAGTTTCTAAGTTCAGAGATTTCGAAGGTCTCAATAAAATTTCATTGCAATTGGAGTATCGGTTTAGCCGGAATCGCGCTAACAAATAGACAAAAATACAAAAAAAAACATTCCGGATTTTTTTCTTAGTGTAGTGAAATGGAATCTTCGCTTCGCTCGCTACGCTCGCTACGCTCATCCAAAAAACTGATATAAAAAGGAGAAACAGATACGATTTGTCTTTGAGGGATGGTTTCTTCTAAATTTCTTTGGGGGGGGGGGGAAACGGCTAAGACGACATATAAATTACATTTGGGTGGCTGGGATCCCCCTGCATTACTTTATATCGACCAAGTTTTTTACTATCTGCAGCTTGCTATGTATAAACACGATCCTCCCTTTGTATTCACACCGCAATTGTTAGAAAATATTTCAATGGCTGTTTTATTGAAAACCACGACAAACAGTCTTTTATTTAAAATTTATACAACCATCACTAGCGAACCAAAAATGTAAATTTGCAAATAACAAATGATAAATGTTTATGTTGTATCGAGAACTGAACTTAGAAGCTCGTCTATACAACACACATTGAAACCAAATATACTATTATACACTTCGTTTTGAATTGAAACTATTTGCGGTTTATCAGCAAAACCATGTTAGAAACATAAAGTAAAGAGCTTTAAATTGTTTACCCTACCGTTAGAGTTTGACATGAGACAATGGCCATGTTACAAAACAGTTACGATGCAATACAAGTACCACCGTGGTAGGGTTTGGTAGTGTGAAACATATTTCAATGACACGAGAAGGGAACTCACAGTGTTCATTAAACCAAGTCTATACTACTCACTCACTCACTCACTCACTCACTCACTCACTCACCCCCCTTATAAAATTGATAACTTTCTTGACACACTATCAAGTATTAGGTGTACGTCCTGTTAAACATTTAGGTCACTACACAAAATGAGAAATGTAGTTGATAGTGAGAGCTGTAAGGGGAAGGAACACTTGAATATTGCAAATCCGGATACCAGCGTGAAATTTTGCATGGGGGTAGATAAAAATATGAGAATTAAAAATCGCCGGAGGCAAGCGAATC
>JAMZAV010015754.1:0-11986 GCA_024449915.1 Sweltsa coloradensis | reverse complement strand
CAAGAGAGCCTCGTGCAAATGGAGTGAGTGATCAACAACAACATGGGAGAGACAACCATACTCACACTAAACACCAAGAGCGTACGCAGCGACTTCAAGTGGTGTCAGCTGTCCAGTTTCCTTGATCGCCATTTTCCCGACGTCGTCCTCTTACAGGAGACGAACACGCCTTCAGCACCACTTCCCCTTCTTATATCCAAATATACCTTCCATTTCAACCCACCAGTTCAAGTGTGTACGTGTTCCGTGCTCACAACATTCTGTACCCCGGCTATCTTCAAGAACTTCTCTTGGAGTTTCCCGCCACAAAACGGTCGCTTCATGTTATATCCATTTATGTGCCTCATGACCAGCACGTGGCTCTAGATGTGTTAGGGCTCCTCGAGCGACACATTCGCGATGTACGTGGCGTGGCTGGTGCCGACGCACAGTTCCTTGTCGGGGGGGATTTCAACTGCACGTTGAATCCCAATATCGACAGGTCTGGTGGCAATGAGCGGTATCCACGCATAGTAAATCTGCTCAGAGACATGGTCATGGCGGCAGACTTCTCCGATTTGTGGCGGGAGTTTCATCCCGTCGAACCAGGATACACCTTCGTCGGTAATGCCCCCTATCACAGCGCTTCACGCATCGATCGTTTCTACGCCACTCCCGAAGTCACGACCACGGTGACGGAAGTGACCCAGCGAACATGGACGTTGCGGCCGGCAGCCGGCCCAGTGCCTGCAGTGCCGGCCACTGCCGGCCACCGGGTAGTCATGTGCCGGTTCGGTGCCCAGTCGGTGCCGGCCGGTGCCGGCCATTGCCGGCCATTTTGAGACGTATTGGCCAGCATCAGTTTGGCAACAAATTTGCACCAATTTGTACTGTATTGTAGATGCGTTTCTGCCTGATAAAACCACTTTAATTTGTTGTTACATAGTATTGTAGTATAAATAACATATTATATTTCCTTTTTTGCCGTATTTATTTGACTTTAAAGACCATAAGTTGGCCTGTACCAAACAGGCACTGTTTTGGTACCAGCCCACTAACCACCACATAGCTTCCGACCCAATGCTTGTTTGGCACCAAATCAGTGCCTTTACCGATGACCATAAAATAGCAAGCATTGTTATTAATTTGATGACCCATACATAAAATGTACAGGTTGTGTTATTGTGTTTTATGTCCACTATTAAATGTTTAATTCTTTCTCCGATTTCGATGCAATTTCCAGAGGCATTTACAATTCGATATTTGGTCGGGTCAGAATTGATTTTTACATTCTGCTGTATGTTTTTTTTGTGATTTGATTCGAGCTTATTGATTTTTGAAATTTTATTGACATGATTTTTTTAATTTTTTGTTTTCAATGATAATTATTTTTATTGTAATTTGAGTTGAGTTTTAAATTTCATATCTGTCTATTTTTCTTTTTTTCTTTCTCGCAATTATTTGAAAAACTGTTTACAACAACTGTCTGTAGCCATTGTATTTTGGTTGTTAAAACAGCATGTTTATTATTCTAATAAATTTGAACTCTACACTTTTGTCTGCATCTTTAAAATGAACGAATTTTCTATGAGACTGCTGAGAGTTATTAATCGCTTCTTGTAGTTTATCGTTAAAGGAAAAATGTTGATAACATGTCGTCACACTGTGCTTCAAGAAACACATGCACTTTCAGTTCTGTAATATAAATTACGAATGCGAAAAGTTTTAAATATAAGGGCTGATTTTCTAGGTTTAACCATTAGTTACTGAAACTGCTCGTCCGTAAATAAACCGCAAAAAAACATTCATTGCAACTAGCTATGCATCAAGAAATGTTTAAGACATTTTAAAGTAAGAAGGGTATTTTTTGCTCCATGCACATACATATTTTTAATTGGCCGCTTCACACGTAGGCCTAATGCAGCCATTAGCACCGTAACAGACAGAAGTTGTATTAGTGGCCAGCATCAGTTTGGCACCAAATTGGCACCAATCCTGACTGCATTGTAGCGTTTCTGCCTGATATAATCACTTCCCATACAGCATGCAATATCTTCTGGACGTTCGAATTAAGTGCACAACGTCTGTAAAATGTTACGTCCATTTTTAACTTTGTTTCGCGGTTTATACAACATTGTAAGTGCAAATCATTTAGGCGATTCAGTTTATGTTTCATATGGATATTAAATGGGTATCTGTGTAATGTTTGTTAATATCATTCAGTATTCTCAATTAATTTCCTTTTTCGAAATATCCATGCAATATCTATAGATTATTCTTCTGTATCAAATCTCACGGTCAAAAGTGGCAGTTGGACCTGTCGCATCCTGTCTGTTCTCATTCGACTAGCAGTCATCAAGAAAGGAAGACGGGTTGTGTGCGTGTGGTTTTGTCTTAAACTTGGCCAAGCTTGGTAACTTATAGCAGCAGAAGGATTTTAATACCATCAAAAAGACTTAACTATTCTATTTTCATGTCTATTATTTAAAAAGTTTCACCATTTCATAGTAATGTCAGTCAATCCAACAGTCGGAATATTCTCAACATGAATTATAAGCATTCAAATTACGCGCATGTGCGAACCATGGCGATATAAACTTAGATTTAACTTCGACCTATCGATTCGACCTTATCGTTATTCGTAATTTTCTGTTCTGTCACTAGTCACAACACAAAACACAACTCGTCAAAGTGCTCACGCTCTGTTGTTTTCGGACGTATTAAAAGAATTTATTTGATAAACATGTCGAACTTTGGTGATATTGTGCAACTGAAAGATCATGTCAACGTGGGGACAGAGAGAAACTGATTTTTTATCGGTTTAATCAAAGAAAATAGCATCGTGCAAATGCTGGATGGAAGGAGGTAAGTTTGAGGTTAAGTTACCTATTTTATTCCAAGTAGAAGCCTAGGCTAGGCTAGGCCTAGTTCAAAATTAGGCTAGGCCTTGGCATATGAAAAGAAAAATCTTCCATTAACTGGGCCTACGACCCAGTTCATTTGGCCTAGCGTAGGCCTAAGCTAGGCGTACTCTAGGCCTAGGGCTAGTTTAACATTCAGCCTAGGCCTACTGTACTGTGTGCCAAGGATAAAAGCCCCTTGCCATTGCAATTGATTGCAATTTAATATAGCCTCTAGGCCAAGCAGGCCTAGGCCCCTAGATCGTGTCAAGCTATCAAGGCCTAGCCTAGCCCTAGGCCTACTAGGCCAGGAGCATTCATTTTGCCATTTCTTGAGTGGTAATTCATGATGTTACAATTTTCTTTCAGATATCGCAATGCAGATATTTACAAGTCTGTAATGCCTTACATGAAGGATGCAGGGTTTCCGCGGACACTAGAGCAACTTGGGATTAAGTGGAAACATCTGTAGGCCTACGCAGCCTTCGAAAACGGTGAAGGACTCCAACAGCATGAGCGGACATCGAAAGACAACTTGCGCCTTCTACGACGAGTTAGGTGAAATCCTCGGTCGGGCGGCCAAGATCTAACCTGACTAGAGAACGGCTGCGACTCGAGTGGGCTGGACAATTAATATGCCGGTACGTGTAAAATTGTTTGTTGCCTCGCGTAGTTCTACGTATTTATTAGTTTGGCTTCAGGCTGGGCCTAAAATGAAAAATATGGCATTTTTGGTGTAGGCCCCAAGTGTTTGTTTAAGACACTAGCCCATCTCAAGGTAAAAATATTAAACAAAGTGTAGGTGGGCAATTCCACGGTAACGGAATTACATTTCAGGGAGCCAACAACACATTCAAAAGAAAATATTTCAAATTAAGTAACCTTGTAGGCCTACATAACAGTTTTATAAACTGACTTTAAAGACTTTAATTAAACTAAATTTAGCTCAAGTTTATTTTATTTTAAAATTATTTTAAATGAGTTTTCATTCGAGTTTTTTACTGGTACGGGTAACGGAATTACGCTGAAAGTATTGTTGAAAACCTGTGAATGGGTGAATAAAATCTATTTTGCAGCTTCTACAACATCCAGAAGCATAGTACTAAACATAAATAACATACCTTCATTGCAAATAATTAAATTACTATAGGCCCTATTTAAACCCTATTTATATTCGGTAACGGAATTACAACCCCTGGTAACAGAATTACCTAGTGTTTGAAAATTTCATGAAATTTACATTTTTGACAGTTTCAATAAAAGTTTAAAAAAATATTGAAATTTTGTGAAATATTTAATTTCCAAGGAAATCTTCAGGAATACAAACTCCATTTTTAATAAATCAGCGTTTTCTTATAAGAAAGGTTTTTATAAGATTGGCAAAAAATTTGCATCTCTGAAATATTAGGCCTACCCCATAATTGGTGCTGAAACTTTGAAAAAGTTCTTGTCGACCTACCAGTAGGCCTACCACAGAGAGAGATATATATAAATTATACTAAACGGAAACTGATTTGGTAATTGACGACTGGTGATAAGGAGGAGCTTAAAACGATCGATAGGTCACGTGACAAGAGACGAGAGTTGGGAAAGATTCTCATTTCCCAATTTTACGTCTGTTGAACGGCGCAACACTTGGCACGCTCCAACTCTTATTCTAAATTCATTAAATAATTTGGACAAAACTTGAGAGTATAATATTTAGCAAACAAATCATTCTGTCTAATAGCAATTATTTAAAAAATTTGACACAGCCATTAGCTTGTTGGACCTATAACAATGTACGCACAAGTTTGAGGTTTGCAATTTGATGAAATAAAACAAAAATATGCCATTTACTTCTATCCTGTAGGCTGAGAAAATAACAAATAACTAATAACCGTATCAGTTATCATCAAGATAAAATAAAAAGTTGTTTGGGGCACTTTTCACACTTTTTGATGTGAGCAATCATTCTAGTAGGCCTTGCATTGTTGGTAGGCCTACATAGTTGCCCAGTTACAATAGTTGAAAATTATTTTGTTCCCACTCTGGGTAAAATATTTGTGACCATGAATAATAACTTCTTTACCATTGTAGGAACAGGTAACAAGTGGTAGGAAGCAGTTTGACACTGATGCAAAGTGTGCAGAAGGTTGATACTACCAACATAACAAACTCATAAACCCTATAGAACTCTCTAAAAGTTTATAAAATCAATCTAGTAATGCAGAAATGCCTTAAATACAAATGTTTCATAATTTCTTGAAATATTTCAATGTACCCTTGAAAGTTTCATTTTGAAAGTTTCAACACTTTAAACTCTAGAATTACCCCAGCAAATTACCGGTACACATTTAAATAATTATTTAGTCTCCATTTGCAACGGATAATGTAATCCACTAGTGCAAATTTAATAGAGAAGGGAGGAGGGGAAACCCGGTTACGGCACATAGCCTACTCCTTTCGAAAAAGTACCAAGGGGACCAACGGCTTTACGTACCATCCGAAAGGACGGTGGTAACCTTGACAGTCATATAGGTTCCTCCACTAACCCGGACTGCCGAGCAGACGTCGAGGAGAACGAAGCTGTCACACAAAGCTTTTGAACCCTAGTCTGCTCTAGCCAGCGGTATACGTGTGTTTCAGGGCAGAGCGGTCACCCACTCAACCCCTGACCACGCCCGATGTTGCTTAACTTCAATGTTCGAGTGAGAACTGGTTAAACGACCGCGGCTAAATCGCTGGCTTAAAAAAAAAAATCTATTTAGGTCCATGTGTTTCTTCAAACGATTTCACTGCATTCGGCCTCGTCGCGAACGTAATTCTACGTCAGAGATAGGCTAATAAAAGTGTTTAAAAGTGCTAGGGTCTAGGCCTATTTGAAGGAAAAGCCTTATCTCTATAGGGGCCTACCAGTGGTTCCCAACCTTTTTCAACTCAAGGCACCCCAATGCTATATTTAACTAGGAAAACGCTATAGTCCCGCCGCGTTGATGGATGAGCTTTTTTTGTAAGTTTTTTGTTTGCGTAGCACCACCACCACACACAAGTACGATATTCATGAGAAATATTTCTTCGATTGTAGGCCTACCCAAAAACGTGGCACGTCTAAGTTCAGAGATTTCGATGGTCCCCTTCAATTTTCATCAAGATCGCTTATGCCGTTTGCCCGGAATCGTGCGAACAAACAGAAAAAAAACAAAAAAAAAAACACCCGAGCTAAATTTTTTGGGGGGTCAGTGAAATTGAAGTCTTCGCTTCGCTCGCTACGCTCATCCAATAATTTAGCGGCACCCCTTCAGCCAAGTAGTAATTTAGCAGGTCTGGTTAACAAAATATTAAAAAGTTCAGCAATGTGATGTCAATTTTTGACTATTTTTAGTAAAAACTAAAAATACCGTTTCACTGTTTCAATTTTGTAGGAACCATGCTTGATTTGCTAACTTTTCACCACAGCCACAGACAATGTACTCAGGGCTAGGCCTTTCTTCATCACAGCACCATACAGCACCATACCATTACCATGTACATCCCATTGCATGTGGGTTAATCTAACTCTTAATGATGGT
The DNA here is from genome assembly GCA_024449915.1 of Sweltsa coloradensis. Lineage (NCBI taxonomy): Eukaryota > Metazoa > Arthropoda > Insecta > Plecoptera > Chloroperlidae > Sweltsa > Sweltsa coloradensis. The sequence goes on along the minus strand of JAMZAV010015754.1, from coordinate 5,556 downwards.
TTAATGCAAATTATTGAAAATCTTCAAGAATGTTTGGCATTTTGGTTGATATTTAAACTGTTTTAAGATATTTATTTTTGGTAACGCAATTACAAACCTTGGTAACGGAATTACCCCAGCAAATGATAAATTTTATTGATGCTTGCAATGGTTAAATCTAACCCTCAATGATAGTTTAATGAAAAAAAGGGTGATTACTAAATAAGAGAGTCTACTTTATCAACATTAAACACTGTTTTCAAAGCAATAGTGTTTAGTAATTCCGTTATCGTATTCCGTTACCAATAAAATGTAGAGTAAAAGTATTTTTAAAACTATTGTTAATTAAACTCATCCTTATTTTAAACTACTTTTGTTGTCAATTAAGAATATTACAAATAAATAGATATTTTAAAAATAATTGATTTTTGGTAACAGAATTACATTAGGAAACAGTGTATTGGTAAAAAAGTTAAATGGCTAAAAGTTTGTACAATTATTAAACATTTTTGGATTATCTTGTCAATACAACATGCAAGTATTGAAAGGAGTTTAAATGAAAAGTTTTTAAATAAAAAAATACTAAAAATTTAAATAACTAAAATAGGCTATGTTCTTACAATGTTCTGTTCAATGTTCAATCTGCAGTGGTATAGTGAAAATTAAAATGCATGCAAAAGCGAGAAAAAATATAATTTTATGGACTTAAGTTATTTTCATTTTCTCTAGTACTTGGCTGTGTGGTCTAGGCCTATATTCGTACGGTCAGCTGTAGGTATACTAACTTGGGCTAATCGTACGATCATCATTTTGGTAATTCTTGCATAGCTGATCCCAGCCATCTTTGATGTTAAAATTCTCATTTATTCCCAGTGAGTCTACCATTAGTCATCTTCTATTTCATAGATCCAATAAACTTGGCGGAGACAGCATAGTGAATTTCGATGGTTCCCTCATCGCGGACTCGTCTTGCAGCAATGGCAGCACCGGAAGCTTACCAAGTTATACAAACACTTCTAGCCCTGCAAGTGCTGGCAGAGGCCTACAGCAAGTACCTACCCAGCCCTACCCAACAAAGGCCAGTATCGAGAGGATGATCAGCAGCTCTACCTAGGCCTACACTACACTCAACTTGGGTGCTTGGGCATTCCGCCCACCTCTCTGCGTCCGAAACTATCCTACTGAGGAGCCTATCTGCGTCTGCGCATCGCTACGATAATATTGTAACGTATCACCACATTCCTACACTAATAAATAATACTCGGCGAGTGAAGTAAAAACTAAATCTGACTGTGTAAATTTGACTGTTTAGTAGCCTAAAGGCAGTGAACATTGAAAGCTTTTTGCTTATTTGCCTAAGTATACAGTGCTAGTTTTAACCACCAACTTCCCAATGTTTTTAGGCCTAAGGCCTTCTTTTTGTTTTTTTAAATTGTTTATTCTAGGCATATTTGTATTTCATTAAATTGCTTTTAAAAATTGTGTTAATATTGATATTTCACATTTTTTGCAAGACTGGACCTATACCTAGCTAATTGTAGTCTAATTTGATTTGGATTCCTTGTAGGACAATACCCAAGTCTGATATATTTGTAATTGTATTTCTGAGTTCAACATTTTCCTGTTCACACATTTCAGCAAACATAGACAAGTTTTGGAAATGGGGAGTGAGACTTATAGTATGGTGAAACCAAGTTTTCAGTCCCTCAAAGAATTTAAACAGGAATCTAGACAGGAAATTTAGAAATTAACAAAACTAGTAGGCCTAAATTCTCAGCTTGCTAAAATTGATAATAACCGCAAAACAGAAAATATTGAACCGATTGTATCTAAAAGTAACGTAGGCCTATTCGGCACCAAAAAGCACACTAGCGCGGCCCTGTTGGCGGAACGTAGAACCCTAGCAGTAGTGATAACTCAGGTAGACACAGCGGCAAATAACGTGGAAGAACGTGTAGATGTAACTAAAAAGTTGAGTTTTCGGCGTGATACGTTTTGTTTACGGATGTTGAACGTTAGAAATAAAATAAAGACATATTTGTGCTATGGTTATCACAAGAAAACAAATTTTAAATGAAAGAATGGGGCCTGTAAGTGCACCATAAAGTGGACACCTGACGCAAGGGTTATGTCTCGAATGGTTAAGCATTGGCCTACATTACTCTTTTAAAATACAACTCTTTACACTTAAATAACAACTTTTAAATTATCGTGATCTCAATTTAAATTTCGGTAGGGCCTACTCTTAATAAAAACATTATTCTTACATTTAAGTCCAGGGATAAAGTCCGAAAACATATAGTCAGATGACAGTGTGGTGTCACCCACTGAGTTTTCCCGTTGTGTTTGATAGATTTATTATTAATTTATGTTCATTTTTTAATAATTATACTTATTGTTTTTTACCCGTCACCGACACTCATATTAAATCGCGTTTTACAATTTCAGACAATAATTTTAATTCATGCTTATGTCAATAGGCTATCACACCATGATCACACCGTTCCCAATTGTTACACATACAGGCCTACATAGCACATAGGCCTACATTCAATTTGTTTCGTATGTGATGGGCTACCTCAAAATTACTACACTGTAGTGCGTTTTTATCAACAACAAAAAAGGTAGACCTATGTATAGTAATAAATTCGGAAAAATCGTTTTCAATTAACATTTTTCATAATAAATACCAATTTCTGCAGCCAAGTATTTTTAGAAGTTTCGTCATGTTCTGAATAAAGCACACTTTGTCGATGATTACAAATTGACAACATCCGGATTATAGCATAGATGTAGGCCTAATTTATTGACATTTTCAGGGAATATGATGAAAATAATACAAGTTGTACTATTTATTGTTTTACATTATCGCGGGAAAACGTTAAATATTGCACCTTGCACTTCAGCTGATCAGTGTTATATCAATTTGTTGCAAAATATTTGTTGATACAACAAACAGACTCGTTTCACTTCAAAAACTTAACATTCTAAATTCAAATTTGGTAATAATTCCTTGGACCAATACCAATTTCGGCGGGCAACTTTACTTATAGTAGTAATTAAATAATAAATAATAATCTGCTTATGAATTATTTTCTGGATATTCTTACGCTCAAACATAATAATATCCCCAACTATTATGATGATATTATTATATAATATTTTACATTTCATCCCTATCCCATTCAGAAAATATATAGGAATAGGAAGGTTCAATTTTGGCTATAGTTGGCCTACCTACGCAATTACGCCTACTTGTGGTTGTATAAGAGCGCAACAAATGCAAACCGTTGATGAAAATATACATCTTATTTAATGCGTGTGCGAGAAAGGTAAATGTTAGTGAACAGATCGGAAATAATCCCCGAATTGTCACAACCGGCGCGACTAACACACGTTAGCGCCATATACGCTCCAGCCCGGAATCACAATTACGCCAGCCATGTTGTGACGTAGCGCGCCGCCAGTGCTGCGATCTACATGTCGATTTGGTGCCGAATAGTTTTCACCGTTTACACATTTTTGCGACGCATAGGCCGAACGCTCTTATTTCTAAACGCCATTGTTGCTATAGCAAAAAACAATCAAAATTTAATCAAAGTAAGTATTTCAACTAACCTACATAAATTAGATGTGAAAAGTTTGCCCCCCCCCCCCCATTACACTAAATAATAACCTCGCGGATAATCAGCTATTCCCCAAAAGTGAACCCCACCATATCCAATCAAACAGTCTGGAAAAATCAACAACTCCGCGTTTCCATTATTAGGCACCCCCAGCAAACAGTAATTTATGACCATTAGAGGTCGGAATTTACATTACATCTCACAGACAATGTGTTTCGATGAGAAACAGAGATGTATGGGGGGAGGGGGGATAAAACTAAAATATTCTTTCATGTAAAGGACACCACATTCACTTACTGTCAACGCTTTGATTCGATACACACACACAGGATGAGGGAAAGAGTACAGAGTTTGCTCAAAATCCTATACCCTTCCTGACACTATTTACCTGACCATCGTGTAATCACTTTGTAAAATCTATGTATTGTACCTTTACTATTCTTGTTTAGAGATTGAAAATTTGAATTTTTCAAGTTTTAAATCTGGATGTGGGTGTGTGCTTCTGCTGTGTATGCTATACAGTTTAAATAAATAAAATAATAATTTTTTACAATTTTTGTAGCCTATAATTTATTGAAATTAAAATTTCCTTTTTTTTTCGGAGCGTCTGGATAGCGCCGAAAGGAACAACGCTGAATCGATCGTATCTAGTGTACTTGTAAAGTTCCTGCTAATCTATTTAGCTCCTAACCCGATCGATTTGGTGTTATTCCATTCGGCGCTGTCCAACGCTCCGCCCCCTTTTTGTCCACATCCAATATCCAAGAAAAATATTGTTAAAATATTGCATCAATATTTTTGTGTGCCCATTGATTGTTTAAGTCAAATATCTATAGGCAGTATAAACAATGTTGATTGTTAATATTTAAGTGGAACGTTGTATGACAATCTTTTCTTGTCAAATTCCGGGACGTTCGGATAGCTAAACAACGTTTGCTAGTTGTAATTTAAGGATATCGGATATTGACCGGATATTCCAAATGTTAGATAAAAATATTGTCAACACATTGAACAAATATCAAATGCTGTGTGGGTTCGATTCATTGTTACCACACACACATATAGACATTTTTTATTATTATTTTTATTATTATTATTATTATTATTATTATTATTATTATTATTATTATTATTATTATTATTATTATTATTATTATTATTATTATGAATATACGGTTTCTAAGCATAAGCCCGCTTTAAGGACATAGTTATTGATTCATAGCAGTTGTCGTAAAAGCTTGCCCCGACATTATTATTGTGGTTATTATTTGCCGTATGTATTTGGCTTTAAGCCTATAAGTTGGCCAGTACCAAACAGGCACTGTTTTGGTACCAAACCCATTAACCCCTTATTTAAAGATGCCGACCCAATGCCAGTTTTCCACCAAATTAGTGCCTTTACCGACGAGCATAAAAAAGCAAGCATTTTTTTGTTACTGATTTGATGACCCATACATAAAATGCACAGGTTATTGCACATTTATTTTGTTTCATTTCCACTATTGAATATTGAATTCTTACTTCGATTTCGATGCAATTTCCAGAGGCATTTACAATAATATCTGGGCCACTAATCAGAATCGAATTTTGTATTCTGCTGTGTGCTTTATGTGATTTGATTCGAGCGTATTGATTTTTGCAATATTACATACATGATTTTTTATTTTTTTGTTTTTAATGATAATTATTTTTGTTATTTGACTTGAGTTTCAAATTTCATTTCTGCTTTGTTTTGTGTTTTTCTTTCTCACAGTCACTTATTTGAAAAAAAACTTTTTACAACTGATGCTATTGTATTTTGGTTATTGAAACAGCTGCTTATTATTCTGATATATTTTGCACTTTACACTTTTGTCTGCATCTTTAAAATGAACGAATTTTCTATGTATGAAACTGAGAGCTATTAATCGCTTCTTACGTAATTATAGTTAAAGAAAAAGTGTTGATAACA
>JAMZAV010015753.1:0-16952 GCA_024449915.1 Sweltsa coloradensis | reverse complement strand
TGTCAGCTTTCAAGTAATTTAAAAAAAATATATAAAGTTTGTTTTATATTTTTTACGTGATTATTCTGATCGTAACCTTAAAGGTTACAACTTTCCCTGATTAAGGCAGCTTTCAAGCTATTTTAAAAATACAAAGTTTTTTCTTAATAATTTTAGGGTGATTATTCCATATATTTGAAATAAATGAGAAATAAAAAACATTTGAACTACATCAAAAGATTGCTTTCTTAAATGACACCTGGATGAATGGGTCATGCGGCCTACCATTCCAACGCCTCGCGGGGCACTGTTCACCCGTGCCGAGTGGAGGTGGTAACGAGGAGGGAAATTTCTTGTTTACCTGGGATGGGTTCCCTAACCCGCAATGGACTTTAGTGATATTTCTAGTTCCTCTTCCAAGAATCACTTTTCTACTCTATACGGTGTAGGAGAAGCTTAGTGGGATTATTTTGTCTCGGCCTACCCCAAATGGCAGCGAACCTTTCTTTCTCTTGGCTATGCGGAACTTTTGTTAGTTGGATTTAAACTCTTGAAATGTTGAAAATGGAGTGTTTGCAAGCAAAAATGGTAAATATAATTATAGCGGACGTAAAAAAAAAATTTGACGTTTCTATTTTAAATATTAAAGGGCTATACCTCAAAATCATTTTTAACACCTAATCTACAGCATAATATAATAACAAGGAAAACGCTTAAGTCCCGCCGCGTTGATGGATGAGCGTAATTTTTTTAAAACGAAAAAAGCGTAAATTGCGATTTATTTAATAGATAATTTTTCGATTTCGCTTAAATTTTACACAATATATTAATTCAAAAAATTAAAGTTCTGTGAAAAAATCATTACAACGGATAAAGCATGTAGGTTTTATTCGTCGAAGAAATTTAAAAATTAAAAAAAAACGTAAAATTGGCGATTATCTTTAAAAATGATTTTTCGATTGCGCTCAAATTTCACACGAATATATTAAATTATAAAATTAAGGTTCTCTGAAAAAATCATTACATGGAATAAAACATGTAGGGGTTATAAGTCGAAGAATGTTTTAAAAATTTTTTAAAAAACGTAAAATTGTGATTTTCATAAGATATAATTTTTCGATTGCGCTCAAAATTTCACACGAATATATTAATTCATAAAATTAAGGTTCTGTGTAAAAATCATTACAATCGGATAAAGCATGTAGATGTTATAAGTCGAAGAATTTTTTTAACAATCGAAAAAAAATCGTAAAATTGCGATTTTCATGAGAAATTATTTTTCGATCGATTTCCCCCCCCGAGCAGTTCTTTGTTCAGAGATTTCATAGACCTCCATAAAATTTCTTTGCAATTGGAGTATTGTAAAAGCCGGAATCGTGTTCACAGACACACAAAAATACAAAAAAAAAAAAGAAAAAAAAAAACATTCCGGATTTTTTTTCTCTAGTGTAGTGTAATGGAATCTTCGCTTCGCTCGCTACGCTCATCCAACTACGCTAAAATGACCGTTTAAAAAAAATTGTATCTTGTAACTGTGATTTTACACGAATTTTTCATTTTTTCTGTCCAGAATTTATTTGTGGGAATTGGTGTTTTGTGTTATCCTTTTTTGTTCCACTTAGATACTAGAGCATCGTACCAATCTAAAATGGCCTTTTTAACATCGTGTTTTGAAACTGTGCATAGATATAAACTCGAAACACGCAAAAATATTCATTCTGAAATCACACCCCTTCTTGGTAATAAGCATATTTTGACGAAACAACATATTGATAATTCACAGAAAAGGCTGGAGAGTACGCCAATAATGGCCAATATTCCTTTGGATCAAAATTCTCCAAGGTCACGGGGCATAAAGATCGTCCACATAATTCTTATGGGAGATATTTGTAGATGGGAACTAGCTCGAAAATTACCAAGTTTGACATTTTTATGGTACGGTGGACCCAATAAATTTATGTTTAACTTGTTAGCCTGAATAAAATGTGTATTTTTTTAGTTTAGCGGGGTATTTTGTATCTTGGTTAGTACTAAATTAACTTTTTACAAATATTATGTAAAAACTGATAGTTTGAATATTGCATACTTCATAGATAAGGGTGCTCTCCTTAATGAATCACTCTTCTGTCCGTCCGTCCATCTGTGCGTGTGTCACGTCTCACGATAAAAACCGAACATGTCCTCCTATTGACTTGCGGAACTTGTATTTTATTTCTAACTGCCCTTCAACAAGGAAGATATCGAATGTATGGTGATCCTGGGTTTAGGGAAATGGGGCTTGATATACCGAAACCAGGGATATATTTAAATAAGTTCAGCTGTCGCACCCTTACAATCAGTGCCTCCCACCACCAGTACAAGATTTTTAATGCTTATTCTTAATGCTTATGTTTTATTTATTTTTTGTTTATTTGCATGTTTATACAATCAACAACCAATAAATTTCATCTACAAGATTGATATATGCAATATGGAATTTAAAAATATAAATTTTTAACCCTATTAATTTCATCTTATTAACTGTTCGCAAGCAGATTTTTACCTTTATCTTATTTCCTTTGGTTAGTGAGCATTATGCGCTTTGATTTACTGTCCCCCATTAAAAATCAGTTATATAACTCAGTGGGTAGACTCTAAATACAATTTATTTATTTATTTGTTTATTTATTTAAAAACTTTATACGCCTTACACATTCCCATCTCACCTTGCTATTCACAATATAAAGTTTCAACCATAGCAATTTATCATTAAGTCACCTACCTGATTTTTCTTTGTAATATTTTATAAAGAAGATCAAATTTAAATTTATACCGTGCCATGCTATGAGATAATATTTTATTTACAGAAGTTTTAGGACATTCTTCAATATTCGTACTTTGCTTGGGCACTGATAACTCTACTGTTGAGTGCCCTTAAACAACACTAACTAACTAAATACAAATAAATAAACTGTTGTTAAGCAAACATTCGGTCCATTACGGCTCGGTGAACGCCAATGTTGGTCTTGCTTCTAGCTAGAGTCGATGCAAAAGCAATGGGAAGGAGATTCTAGGAAAACGTGTTTTTGTAACCGTATAGTTTATGCAGTCAGCTGATTAAGTAAATACTGGACCTTGATCACATTAGGCTATGTAATCCGTATGCCCACAAATTGTTAAGGCTACGCATACACGAATTTAGCAAGTGAGAAAGTAAAGTACCTCGTCCACGTATTTATTTAGTTATTGTTATTTTCATTTAATACTTTATAACAGCATCACTGACATGTGACATTAAACATTAAAAAAAAATGTAAATACGATAATTCGGTAAATGTTGTATTTTGAGAATTTCTAATATTGGTATTAATTTATATTTAACAATTAATTGAATTTATCACTGCTCTTAGGTAGGAAAATAAGTTTTTTATGAAATATTTCGAAAAGTTTCACTTCTCTTCGACAGGCAGACATTATTTACAAAAAAAAAACATCTGAATAAATAATAACCACAGCTATGTGGATGAAAAAGAATTGCAAAGAAGTTTTTTTGTAAGTAATTTTAACAATGTGAAAAGAAAAACATTTAATTTAATTTGACCAAACATTTGAAGAAGGGTGGGGTTTAGTTGTAATTACTCTACTGGTTCATACACTACACTTTAATAAATAAATAACACGATTTTAAACAATATTCGACGATATATCAGTCGTCTTCCACGAGTTATATTGACAGGTTCCCTATAACAACAGTAAGTACAAGGAAGAGAAACAAAAGAAGAACTGCCATCTCAATGTGACCAAACAGTAAATAGAAAATGTATACCAAACATAAAAAAATAATAACAGAGCTGTAGCAAACCAACAAAGAACGAAAGAACCTCTGTTTTACTATGCTGGTTAGGAATAAACACTTTCCAAATAGCAGGAAAATCAATACTGAAAGTACTATAAAAATTACGTTGTTAGGTACAGATATAATGGCTGCCTCATTCAACCTACGTTTATGCGGATTTGTTTCATGGTGAATTCATGGTGTTTTTTTTTTTTTTTTTTTAAATTTCTAAATTGTAGTAAATAAAAGCAATTACACCCACGGGAGTGTTTCCCGATCAACCAAATCGAGAAATAATGATTGACGAGTCCTTCCACTTTGCATAATGATGGTAATATTGTTTAAAATCTTGTTAATTATTTATTAAAGTGCAGTGTATTGTTCAATAGAGTTATTACAATGTAAAATTGGTATTGTTATTTTGAATTTGGTATTTTATAATGTGTTGTATTTTACATTAGTTATTTTATTTATCTAGCTATATTTGCTTAACAAATTAATAATTATAATAATAACATACGATATAGGCAGTACATGATACAAATTATACTGAACATACAATGTAGGCTAACAGAAATATAACTCAAAACAAAAGTAATATAGAGAGTATAATTATGTACGTGATTAATAAATGAAGCACAACAAAATCAATATAAATATTTAAATAACAAACAAAAATTTGCATTCATCAAAAGACAACAAAGCCAGCGGTGTAGCCGAGCTCGTTTAACCGGTTCCCACTCTAACACCGAAGTTAAGCAGCATCGGGCGTGGTCAGGGGTAGAGTGGGTGACCGCTTTCCCTGAAACTCACGTACACCGCTGGTTAGAGCAGATGGAGGGTTCGAGAGCTAGTGTAACGACTTCGTTCTCCTCGACGTCTGCTCGGCAGTCCGGGTTAGTGGAGGAACCTACATGACTGTCAAAGTTACACCGTCCTGTCGGATGGGACTTTAAGCCATTGGTCCCCTTGGTACTTTTCGAAAGGAGTAGGCTACGTGCCGGTACCGGGTTTCCCCTCCTCCCTTCTGTTCATACTTCATCCTCATCTATTACCACTCATCGTCTCGATTAGCCAAAGTGCATAAATATGAGACGTAAAGCAATATCCAATCAATCAATCAAAAAGACAACAAGATGTATTATTTCGCGCTCCATTCAACGAAATATTTTAGCAGTTGTACAACCTCATAAACTCCAAGACTTTACCATAAACCGACTTTATAAACCTGCATTTATGTAATAAGTTGCATTTATTAATCTCCTTTGTTAATAGTTTTTATACAATTTAAAAGAAATATAAATAAATTAGTAAATAAAATAATGAATGTATTTATAAGTAAGTTATTAAATAAAATAATGAATTAACTTATCTGTCCACTGAATGTGTTGACTGACAGTGCTGTATAATTGATATTGTTTTAATAAATTATTGTGTTTTCATTGTTTATTTTTATAGTTGTCCCGTTAAAAGTTATAATCTTCCTGGTGTATATTTTTTTTATGTTGTTCATTTAAATTAAAACATTTTTTTTGTTAGTATTACCTCTAGGAAATCACACATGACAAAATATGCGTGAATGGAATATTATTTTGGTGATATTTTAAAATGAATCATTATAAAAAAAAAATTCAATAAAACACGCTAAATAAATTTTATAATTAATGTACTTGATTGAAATAGTAATTAAAAATGATGTTTTCTAGAGTGAAAAGTTTATATTAAGTCAGGAAGGATAGAAGTGGACGCAATTTAACCTGAGACCAGTGTTAGAGAAGGAAACCATTTCTATTTGTGGTTCAGTGACCTGTTATTAAGTTAATACAAAAGAGATTTGTTTAACATGATATCGAAGCAGTGAGCGGAAACAATGGCTTTCTAAAGGGAACTGTTTACTAAGAGCTTAACAAATTTTCATGTTTTCGTTTCAAAATAACAATTCTAGAGCTTTCATCAAGCAACGCAATAGAAATTACTAACAAAACATATATTGTATTGATACAGGGTCAAGTCAGGGCTCTGATTCTTAGACTTTGAACAGAATTGTATTGTTATGAATAAAGAATCCCTGATAAAGAAAAGCAAAAAATTAATTTGGTTAAAATCCATGTAAAATATCTTTTACACGACTCTAAATACTAAGTATTAGATGTTTGTTGTTGGATTGAAATTTATATTTAGAATCAATAAACGTAAATCTTTATTAATATGCAATACTCTAGTTAAGAAGGTCGGCGCTTCGAAACCAGAAACTGATATTGCAATGGGATTTGGAATGGGAATGTTATTTTTTTAAATTTTATAAACGTCATTTTAAAATAGCCCTGTGACATTCCCACATAAATACTCTCAACCATGACTAGTTTGTCACTTTAAGAGGGACCAGATATAACTGCTGGAAATCTACATTAAATGTATTTGTATTACGCGATAATTATTATTAGAACTGATATATCTAAGCAATTGAATAAAGGAACTACTTCAAAATAAAATTAACTTCGGGATTGCAAGTCAAGTATCCAACTGACCGCTTGACTAATGGCTGTTTAATTTATTTACTTTTTTGGCACGCACTTTATGACAATTTCATATTTATTTATTTTGTATAAATAGAGCATCTATTTTGCACTCTCACTAACGACTTAATGGTGTTGTTTAACTTCATTAAAGAAACAAATTTAAATTATTATTCCGATACTTAACTTATTGTAATTCATTTATAAAAAAAACTTAATTAAAAATGTATAATTATACACACACATTATACATAAACTATGCATTGCATTAAAACCCTGCATTCTGCTATTATTTCATTTGTTATTATGCTTGCAGCTAGCGATGTAAGGGTAAACTAATTAGTTCGTCGAGTTTTAAAAATAGAATAATAAAGACAGTCTTTGGATGTTTGTTATAATGTACAATAATAATAATGAAATTAATTAAACATATATTTGCGGTTAGCATCAATCGTCTTAAAGTAAAATTAATATTTTATGTTTTTCAATTCAAGGAATATCAAAATTATATTGAGGACAACTTTGAGCTGAGAGCTGTCCTTTGTAAACTTAACATTATGTGTTTTTTGTGTCTCATTTTATGTTTTATGTTTCCATTAAGGCTATTCGACCGCATTTTTCTATTTTCCCAAATATGCTTCAAAGTCAAAATATCGCGAATGAAACCTGGCTATTTTAGAAAATCAAAACAATTTTTTTTCTAATCGAGCACATGGCTAATATCGCCAAGTCAAAATAATGTCAAACTTCAATTCGCCCAAGCACACCATTGACCTTACAACGTTGGTAGTTTTTAAACCGGTTTTCTAGAGGCCACGACTGAGAGATTTTTTTAAAACAATTGTCTTTTTTTCGAATTTTTTCGTTTGACGGTACAAATCGGTAGAGGTAGTGAGAAACGGTGATATAAAAACCCAAATTTCGTTTTACAAAACCCAAATTTCGCGTTTTTCGCGATTTCATGTAGATGGTCAAAAACATAATATCTAAATATAAAAAATAAAAAAAAATAAAATCAATTTTTTATTAAAATAAAAATTTTGAAAAAAGGAGCCCTGGAAGTAGGGATGACATCAATTCGAGTCGATCATTGTGACCCACAAATCTATTCAGAATCGATTCCAAAGCAAAAATAAATATTTGTATGCACCATTATTTTGGTGGACTATTGCCGCCGAGTCCGTGATACGCGTCGTTATTTTTGCGGTCTATTTCCGTGGAGCCCGTGACGTCACGAAACGATGTACCGCCCGCTGCGCGTGTAATGTTTGGTCTTGACCGGCACCTCCACCATCCCTCCCACATTTTGAGTATTAAAATGTTTAATTCGCGAGTTATTCGCGTTTTGACCAGTTTTGTACAATTTCGTTTTGTTATTTCGCGATATACACGAAGATTTTTCGAAATTCGCGTTTTCAAAATGTGTTTTTTTTCCAGCTCTAAATGATGCAATTCGTCGACAATATTACATTTTAGGCAATATAATGGATATTTTTAAAAAAATCGAGAATTTCGTAATCACCATTTTTCACTACCTCTAAATCGGTACAATATACCATGGTCATGGTAAATCATGGTTAAAAGTTATTTTTAATAGTTATCTCATTTCTTGCAAGAGAGTAATATATGTGGCAATTTTAGCTTGAGGTTCACAACTTCTGCCACACACAAAGTTTAATATTTTAGGAAAGTTTCCTTAAAATGTATTACTGAAAGTTTTGTACATTTGTCAGACACGTTTATATCAAACGTGGCAGTTAATTAGCGTGGATTCAACAAATGAGTTTTTTAAGACTAATTAATCGATATTATCAACAAAGGAAAAGGGGAAGAGAGGAAATTGCTCTCGGCAGATCATCTTTTGTCTAAGTATCAAGGGGAAGTAAATTAGATGTTAATTAATGTATAAATGGTGGCTTTGTTTCTTAAGGGAAAAGTCATCGGCCAAATTAAATTAGCTTCATTTTACAGACTTGAGAACGTGCTTTGTATTAAGAGCCTGCGAAAGCAATGGTTCGTGGAGGGGGGGGGGGTGCGGTCCTAGCGGAATGGCATCTAATGTATTTGAAACTTTACAATTTCGCCTTGAAAACTTAAATTAAGTCAAGATAGGAAGATAAAACTTAACTTAATTTTACTTACAAAAATAACAGAGAAAGGGCATTGAGCTTTGGTGATATAAATACGTAGTTCAATAGGAAAGGCTCACTGGTTCTAAAATTAAACTCTGGTGTACAGAATCAGGAGATATTAACTAAAAAACGCCATCGCCGTAGTTTAGAACACTCTTAAAGTAAAAACTGTCTATTCAATAGAGGTAAAAAGTTTAACATTTACTGTTTCCCGCGCTTTTATTGTGAAAAGACATGTGACATGTGACTAAACAAGAGGGTCTTAACTACGCCCAAGTAGATTTTGAGTTATTCGTGAAAACGTGATTGAAAATGCTATCTTCTTACTTAGTGCAAACGTAGATATGACCCCCCCCCCCCAAAAAAAAAATAAAAATAAATGCAATGCCTTCTTGTTGTTATGTAATGTTTTGTACTAGATTGATTAGTATATTAGACTGCGATGTTTACGAATGAAATTGACCACGGTCTTCTAGATCACGAAGCAAAATTCACCCCTCGGCCGTTCACCAGCTCGTGTTTAAAACAATAGTCCTTTGTTGAGATTTACTTTATAAATGTTATAAAATCACTAATTGTTAAAAATGCATACACAATTTTGCAAATCTCGCTATTCAAATTATTGTTTATTAGTATTCTTAATCCTATTAAAAACAAATTTTATTCCCAAAAGGCTTCTTATAAGTAAGATAAACAGCAAAATTGCGTTTTTTTCAACGAGCACACTGTGATTGGTTGCAGGGTTATGACGTATTGCTCTGTTTTTTCGCCATTATTAGGCCTACGTGTAAAATTGTAAGCTCACTTTTATGATAGAAAATGTTGTAATAATAGGGAAAATGTTAATGTTCATAAAAAAACAGACCCTGAATATAGTGGACAATAAACATATTCGTGAGTCGTCCCTATTTTACTATTTCGGACGAATAAGATAGAAATGTTGGTAAATTTTAGAGATAATCTTATTTTGTTGAAATCTTCAACAAAATTTTGCCGATATAGTTAATGCAGTGAAGTTTTTTAAAAATATTTATTTTTAGAGAATAAAACGTCCCGAGTCCAAATATCGCGTTTTTTAATGAATAAAAAATGTTTTATATATATATTGTGGCTTGAAGATTTCTATTTTGGAACATATTATGAAACTCGCATATGCCATTACAATACATGGTTTTGGCTCGATTTTATTCAAGATTTCACACAAGTGCATTGCACTAGGCTGTACAAATCGATTGAATATTGATTCTGACGTTACCTGTCATGGATTCGAAATTACACGATCGTGAATAAACATATTTTCGCAATAAAACAAAAAACTGGGACCCTTTTAAGTAAGATTTCATGGCCTTGAGCGTGACCCAGATCTAGTCAAAACTGCGCCACCCCAGCCTGTTGTATTTTTGCCGAGAGATAATCCAATGCTTTTGATATTATGAAGATATTATTTTTGCGTTATACTGTACTGTACATAGAAATTAAACACCTATAGAAGCTAGATACGCAGTCATTAATCCACTTCCGTGACAATTTGAAGTCATTTTGAAATACCTGTTTGCATGCTAAGTAGACGAATTGTAGCCAAAATATTTTTAAAGATGGCCGTCAGTTTAAAAGGTGAGCATACTAGCCATTGACATCAAATGATTACTAAATTCCCTTATGCAATAACTTCTTATTGTTTCTGTTTGTTCAATATCATGCTGCACAAGCTAAAATTATATGAAACAATCCAGTAAAATACTTAAATGCATTAAATAAGCATAAATTAAAATTCCAAATCGCCATTTTGAATATGGCAGATGGACTCTTCAATTTTCTACGCTCGCGCCTGTGCGGAGGTATTGGAATCTGCCTATCTAGCCTACTATATGTGTTAAGATATCTATGGTACTGTATTATTAAGACCGTGACGTCACACTTTTGGCGCGGAGTTAAATCGGTGTTTTTTAAACGAGAACTTTAAATTATTTTTTATAAAATACATTTTGTGCTTCAAATTTTATTTTGAAACTCTTTATATATTATGTAGAACCATTAGTGCAACTAAAAAAAAAAAAAAAGTAAAAACTTCATGCAAATAGAAATTTTTTTCTCTAGTTGCATTATATTATAAACTTATATTTGAGACGTAAAGGCTTATTATATGTACGGCAGTAATGATATCGACTATTAATGATGAGTACAGGGGATGAAGATACATACACAAGTGATTGATGAGTCGGTTTTAATAACAGCATATCTGTTAACCCTTGACCTTTCCCCCAGCGCACTGAGAGGGGCACTAACCGTCTAACGACCTCTGGAACCGAGAGAGGGATTCACTCGAGGGGAAACTGTATCTATTATTGCAACGAGACTAAATTAGAGCAGTAGCTGAACAATTTATTTCTGAAACAATATTTTTTAATTTGTATCGAGATGATTTCGGGATGATTTCGGAGGTGGCTCGTTGGTCTTGTGGTTAGCGCCTCTGCTTCTTTGTAGAAGGTCCAGGGTTCGATTCCCATCAAAGTCGGAAGTTTTTTTACTTTGATTTGGACTTAAGTCCAACAATTGTCTTGGGAGTTTGTAAACGGTGACTTATGAGCCGTCCTAGCAACGAAGGACATAATAAAGTTCTGAATCGGCCTGGTTGATTCTGGCGTTGATTTGCGAGTGTTCGCACTGTCCACCACTGATTGCTATATTTTCTATTAAAAATATCGATCTTTGGTTGGTGATCGCTCACTCTTCGATTTCGACGGGGCCTACAGGGCTGGCTTAGTCGCTTTGGTTTACTGTCCACCACTGAAAATCAGTTGTGACTGAGTGGGTAGACTCTAAATACAATTTATTTATTTATTTAATTAATTGTATAACGAAAAACTTCTACGTTTCTATGGGTGGGGAGGAGAAAGTGAGTTCGGTTTTACAAAATCAGGGCTAATTTCATTAGTATATTTCTGGAATGTGAAATAAAAGTGAAGTTATTAATATAAAAGTGAATTTTCATTTATTTTTCCTGTTCACGTTCATTTCAGTACAAAGTACACCAATTAAAATAAAACAAATGAGTCTATTATTTATGATTTGGAAAATAACTTCACTGTCCATGGCGTTTTTTACATTGCATGAATGTCTTAATTCCTTAAAAAGACAACGCCTCAAAATTATTCAATATACACACCTTGGTTTTGACAAGAGTAGTGGCTATTCAGATAAACGTTTTATTATGTGCTTTGTCGCTAAAACGGCTACAGAGTCACTGTTGACAAATTCCCAAAGCAATTAGTTATTAATTTACTTCATATTTGTAGATAAAAAAACTCCTTTGTCTATAAGCTGAAACTTTACCCTCTAGGGACAAACGTGCCACAGCAATCTTTGGTTTTGAGACCTATTTACAACTTTCCTTGAATATTCAAACTTTTACAAATTTTTTATTCGTTCGTCTAGTCATGTCGAGTGTCATTTGGGGGTAAATCGGTAGACACACTTAATACTGTATTACCACCACACTATCTTAAAAATTACATGTGCTTGTATTGATGTTTTAAAATTCCCACCGTCAACCAATTTAAGACACCGCAAGTAATTATTTGAAAATTCATTGATTTAAAACAACTGATTGTCAGCTCATCAACTTTGATAGTTGCACCAGATTGTGTATTAATTTTGTATGTGCTTCGTTTTCTTGATACATTTTGGGGTTTTAGTTTTGTGCGTTTTTATAATATTATTGTATAGTTGTAACATTTTTATCATATATTGTGTATTTATTCATTTATTTATTTAAATAATAAGAGTTTATTTAATATCATGCATTAGTTTTTTTTAATTGAGTTTAATCTTTATGAAAGAATTTGACATTCTTTAAAAAAAATGATGGTCTGACTTTTGTTCATAAGTCTTTCTCCAACTGAGGGTTGTACATAAAGTATAGGAACTTGGCGCTTGTGGGTGCTGTATACATACCTTTTGTTTAAAAAACAATCGGAACCTGAGTTTACGCGTACACTTCATTTAAAACCATTCAATTTTCCTCGGGCCTTTTCAAATAGTTCACCTCTCAACATTTTCATCCCCAAACAGCAAACTCAGCACTCTTTATATTTCGAACGATATGTTTAATATTTATATCCGTGTGTCCGTGTCCTTGTTTCTATAGCGTATTTCCCTGTAAGGCAAATACTTCCCAAACGTGAAGAAACATCAACATCATTCGAGCTCTCGTATGTAAATGAGTTTATTTCTGTCGACCATTTGCATCTATTCAACCGAGCTCAGTGCGATTGTGCCAATACGTAAGGGTTGGTAGCAATTTGCCAGGGGCTTTGCATAAGGTTACAACACTCATTAACTCGGGTTCAAGCTCACTTCTATGTATATATAAATACGTTTGCAAATGCCACACACAATACCTTCTTGTTATTCACAGACCCAAGGGCAGGCGTGGTAATTAGTTTATTAATACAATGATCCATTATTTAGTAACTTTACAAAGCATTATAATCCATTTCTGGTTCATTTTTATTCCCATTTTCTTTTAACTGGTAGAGGTCCATGAGGAAGAAACAGTGAAGATGAAGGAAGGTAAATAGATAATGCAGAGGAAGAAAAATACGATGTAGAGGAAGCGTATAAAACCGGGGGGCTAACTTTTTCAATGCTCTGTTTGCTAACACCCCAGTGCTGGGTTTTTGAGCAAAAGTCAATTTCTCTCATTTGTATTGATAATAATATTTAACTAATCAAAATGTTTCCTCATCCTTGAAATGAAGTAGATTTCATTACACCCTACACCCTCTTTAGATTGTATTGCTTTTATACTGTCAAGACAATTATTGACATTTGCGACAAGGCCCTAGCCTAGGCCTATGTAAACAATGTGTGAGCTGGTTTTCGTCACCTAGGCGTACTGGCAACGTCGCCTACTTATTATTCCAACTTTCACTCAGAACACTAAAAATAACCTATAGACTGGTAAAAAAATTGAAGATTTTTAAATACTAGCGGCAAAATGTGAGACATTTGGGTACCGGGCTGATTTATAGGTAAAAAAACCCAATAAATCCGAATTTGCCCGGTACCACCTCGGATTTTGGCACGTTTGCCCAAAATCCAAGATGGCGTCCAACAAGGTGTAAAAACCGGATAAACCATTAAAAGTACTATTTTTGTTCATTGAAACACGTCAGTGGGGTTCATTTTACGGTTTTAGGGGTCGCGGAGAACGATTGAAAGTGTTGCGAAAAAGACCAGAAACAAAAGTGCATTTTCAAAATGGCGGCCACTTTGATGGAGAAACTGGGTCTATTTTCCCCTTTGCGTAAATACTATTTTATACGTGTGAGACATTGTGGTACCGGGCTGAATATGGGTAATAACCCTGCTGTATCTTAATCTGTCCGGTACCACCTCAGATTTTGACCCATTTGCCCGGAATTCAAGATGGCGTCCAACATGGTGTAGAAAAGCGCAGGAAAAGTCCTATTAATTTTGGGTAAACACTTAAGGGGGGTTCATTTTAAGGTTTTCGGGGTCAAGGAGAACGATGGAATGTTTTGCGGAAACGTAAAAGAACCAGAAGTACCTTTTTCAAAATGGCGGCCACGTTCATGTGGAAAAAACGTGATTTTCCGTTTTTTCGGGATAAATACCATTATATGTGGGAGACATTTGGGTAGGTACCGGCATAATTTTTAAGTAACAAACTATGTCGAATCTGAATTTGCCCCAGTACCATCTTGGATTTTGACCCATTGCCCGGATTTCATGATGACGTGCAACAAGTTGTTAAAAAGGGATACACCTATTTAAAGTCCTATTAATTTTGGGTAAAACACCTTAGAAGGGTTCATTAAAGGGTTTTTCGGGTCAAGAAGAGCGATGGAACGTGTTGCGGTAACGCCTTAAGGACGGAAGTACCTTTTTCAAAATGGCGGCCACTTTGATATGGCGAAAAGTGTTTTTTGCCCTCTTTGGGTAAATACCATTTTATACGCGTGAGACATTGTGGTACCGGGCTGAATTATGGGTAATAAGCCTAGCTCGTGGTGGTACCGGGCAGATTAAGATTCAGCGGGGCTTGTTACCCATAATTTAGCCCGGTACCACAATGTCTCACACGTTTAAAACGGTATTTACCCAAAGGGGGCAAAAAAACACTTTTCGCCATATCAAAGTGGCCGCCATTTTGAATATGGTACTTCCGTTTCTTGGCGTTACCGCAACACGTTCCATCGCTCTTCTTGACCCGGAAAAACCGTTTAATGAACCCATCTAAGGTGTTCATTAGGCACTGATAGAACTTTAAATAAGTGTATCCCTTTTTACCAACTTGTTGCACGTCATCATGAAATCCGGGCAAATGGGTCAAAATCCAAGATGGTACCGGGCAAATTCAGATTCGAAATAGTTTGTTACTTACAAATATGCCGGTACCCCAAATGTCTCGCACATGAAATGGTATTTATCCCGAAAAACAGAAAATCCCGTCTTTTCCACATGAACGTGCCGCCATATTGAAAATGGTACTTCCGGTTCTTTTACGTTTCCGCAACACATTCCATCGTTCTCCTTGACCCCGAAAACCTTAAAATGAACCCTCCTTAAGAGTCAACCAAAATTAATAGGACTTTTCCAGTGCTTTTCAAACACCATGTTGGAACGCCATCTTGAATTCCGGGCAAATGGGTCAGAATCTGAGGTGGTACCGGACAGATTAAGATTCAGCAGGGTTTATTACCCATAATTCAGCCCGGTACCACAATCTCTCACACGCAATAAAATGGTATTTACTCAAAGGGGAAAAAAGACCCCGTTTTCTCCATCAAAGTGGCCGCCATTTTGAAAATGGTACTTCCGTTTCTGGGGCTTTTACGCAACACTTTCAATCGTTCTCCGCGACCCCTTAAATCGTAAAATGAACCCCACTGACGTGTTCGTTCAATGAACAAAAATAGTACTTTTAATGGGTTTATCCGGTTTTTACACCTTGTGGACGCCATCTTGGATTCTGGCAAACGGGCCAAAATCCGAGGTGGTACCGGGCAAATTCGGATTTATTGGGTTTTTTTTACTTATAAATCAGCCCGGTACCCAAATGTCTCACATTTTGCCGCTAACATTGATTTCTAAGCATAAATTTGGATTTCTCGACTGGTCTACTACTCTGAAGTCGGAAAATTGGTTAATGGTCTTTGATTATTTCATGTGTAGAGTACTGCACGGAGTATTTTTTTAGTTGATTCCGGCTCTGCTACTTTTGTTTAAAAAAATATATTTTTATTCACTTTAATCGTATGTTCTATTTTGATTACTTCTTTTCTGCTTATGTGCATAATATGGCCACAATGATTTCATTATGTTTTTAATTATTTCTTGAATAAAGTGGTATATTCATCCGCAAAACTAAAAAAATATATTTTATTCAGGCTAACTAGATATGAATTAAGAAATAACAGAAATGTTATTGGGTCCACCATGACCCGAAAAAATTGTCAACCTTAGTTTTTTTTCGAGCTAGTCCCATCGGCAAAAATCTCCCATAAGAAATAACATGGGGACGAACTTTATGCCCCGTAACCTTAGAGGATTTTTTTTTCAATTTTTGACGTGCTCGACAGCCGTTTCTGTAAATCCTCTCTATTTTATTTTGTAATTTGGGCAAGTGGTTTAGTCCAAATATGCCCATTACCATGAAGGGATGTTATTTTGGAATGCATATTTTGGCGTGTTTATTTATTTATTTATTATTTATTTAACGTCTATCCTATTCAGTTATAAAAACTGATTTACAAAGGAGGACAACTAAATAAATCTAATGACATAGATGCAGAAACTACAATAAACTACATTTAAGTACATATTTGAAATAGTAGCATTACAACAACAATGCATTTAAACACAACAATTTTGTTAACAAATAAAAATGATATTAAATTTATTTAATGAATGAATCAAATATAAAAAAGGGTGGGGAATGAAAAGAAAAGGAAAAAAAGGAAAGAAAAAAAAAGAAAAGAAAGAAAGAGAATGAATGTATATTTGTGCACAGTTTCAAGACACAATGTAGAAAGGGCCCTTTTAGATTGGTAAGATGCTTGAGTATCTATGTGGAGCAAAAAATAAGCAGGTTAAAGCCGATTTTAGAAATTCCCCAAAACGACAATTTTTGCAAACTTCATGACAAACAAATTGAAAAATTCGTGTGTTCACAGTTAAAGATATAATTTTTTAAGCGGTCATTTTTGTGTATTATTAATCTATAGAGTAAGTGTCAAGAAATTATTTTTGGGGGTAAAAGCCCCTTTAAGCATAAAATGCAATTGATTACATTGTACATTATATAATCCCCTAATACACTTGGTGATATGTTATCAAAATTCGTTGTATTAAACTATAAATTGGTTAAGTTTCTATACAGGTTATTTCTCAATTTGATTAATCAGGAATCACTTCCCTTGTAGACCGGGTTCGATACCCCGATGGCGAGATGGATTTTGTAATTTCTGGGGGTTTTTTGTTTGG
>JAMZAV010015751.1:0-11398 GCA_024449915.1 Sweltsa coloradensis | reverse complement strand
TAGGACTATTTCCTTTAGTTGATATTTAACTTATGAAAATATTAGACTAAATATGAGCTAGGAAGCGATATAGTTCAAGATAATGCATTAGTCAATAATGAATTGAACACCAAATTATTAATCATTGTTTAATATAGTTGAAGTGATGCACTTACTGGACAATTGCCTCGAGGCTTATTTATATTCTTCTTAAAGACAATCTCACAATTTGTTCAATCTCAAAGAGATGAGAAGATTCAGAAGTCCAAAAATAAAATTAATATTTTAGTAAAAATCTTCACAATTCGAAATTGTCTTCATAATAACTATCTGCGTTTCTACGAAAAAGTGCGAAATGTTTTGTTTTTGAATTTTTTTATAACACATATATAGAGGTACGAGAAAATAACGACTTAATTTCAAATTTAAAATATAAAAAAATTCATACACAAGGTTTTGAAGCTGGCAAAAAATAGACGCTCCAAAACTCAATCAAATGACACTTGAAAAAAATGCTATAGACACGTACCTCTATACATTTACCGTAGACGATTCATGTTAGGTTTGTTGTCAGTTACACCACAGACAGCCTTGTCGGTTGTCACTCATAAGGCTTTGAGAAAAGAAGTATATTTATGGCGTTTTCCATTATAGCCGCACTAGTGCACCGAATTGCACTTGTCTGTTCATTTGTTCAGTTTTGTAATTTTATTCAAGTGGAGGTAGACAACAATGACACTCCTGCACTGACCTAGTGCATGAATGTATTAAATTTAAAAAAATACATATTTATATATTGAATACAAATTGTGACTACTAAGTGTTCACATTTATTTTACATAATGTTGCATGTGGTTTTTTTATTACATAACCTTCTGGGTGTTTTTGGGGGTGTCTACAAAGATAACTTAGAACCAATCACGACTTGTATGACACATCATGGCCTTCCCATTCTCTAACACCTATAATAATAACAACGTTCCTGAAAATCTTGCAATAATTTAACCAGCCAATGCAAAACAACAGTTTCGATATCTGATCCTCATAATTCAGTCAGCAACTTCGCAGAAGGTACCACCCCAAAATAAAACAACAGGACTTGTCCTAGTTTGACCTTGGAATTATCCAATAATTATCTTACGACAGGTTGAGTCTAGATTAGGCCGCAAATTATACGACTTGCAGGTTATAATTCTTAATTGAAGAACAGTTGGTCATCCTGCCTGCAAGTAACCTTCAGTATTTTGCAGCCATTTTGTAGAAGTAGGTCATAAACATTTCGTTCTTCGCATGGCAAGAGGGGACGTAGTTTCGTCTGCTTTGTGTAATCTACTCGGAATGAATTAATTGCGGGATATGAACGACATATGGCTGAGTAGTGGGTAGGTAGGCTTACACAACACTTTAGCTAGCAATCTTATGAGTGATATGGATCTGTCTCCAGCATGTGACAAGCCTCTTTGTTGTTAGAGACGCTCAAGAAAATAAACAATGAAAAATTGCGATAAAATTAATAAATAAATAAACCAATTAATTAATTAATTGTGTTTAGAGTCTACCTATCTCAGTTTTATATAACTGATTTTTAGTGGGGGACAGTAAATCAAAGCGACCAATGCCAACCCTGTAGGCCCTGACGCAATCGACGAGTGAGCGATAACCAACCAAAGAACGATATTTTTAGTAGGAAATATAACAAATCAGTGGTATGGACAGTGCGAACACCCGCGGATCAACGCCAGAATCAACAAGGCCGATTCAGAACAACTTTGAATTTATTATGTGCATCGTTGCTAGGACGGCTCCAAAGTCACCGTTTACAAACTCTTAAGACATGAACTGATGGACTTGAGTCCAAATCAGAAGTTAAAATACTTCTGACTTTGACGGGAATCGAACCCTGTACCTTCTGCATTGGAAGCAGATACGCTAACCGCAAGACCAACGAGCCACAACTTTCTTTCACTTTCTCTTCTTTTTATTTGTTGTTTTTGTATATATGTTATTCATTCTTTTTAATCTTTCTAAAACTTGTACAAAATCAATCGACATTTTTTTAAATCAATGTTTCGTACAAGATTCATTGAATTCAAGGACAAAACACAATCAAAGTATCCATCCAAATATAATGAAATATATGACAGTAAATATATCTTCTGCACATTGATTATATATTTTGTCCTCAGATTCAAGGAATCTTGAACGCAACATTGAACGTCTAATTCAGGCTTTAGGGCGTTGTGCTTTAATCGTTCGTGTGATATAAATAATAAAATCTGGTATTCTATGAATAATTGAACGTAACTGGAAACTCCTTAGCTTTTCTTGTGACAGTGTGAATGCTGAATGATGATCATCTTTAGTTATTGTTTGCTGCTTACTGTAGACAATTACTAGAAAACCCAAGATAGGGAGCGAAGCAAACCGTTATTGTACAAAGTTTGTTCTAGTGTTCCATTATCGTTACCCCTTTTCAGTCAAAAAGCAACTAATTACCAGTTGACTTGAATATTCGTTTTAAAAACGATACGTGCTTCGATGTTTAATACGATTTTAAAATATACATTTTGTTTTGTAATCGGTTACTGTCTGGTCCTAACAATCGAAAAAAAACTCTGAAATATCCTTGGTCTACAAGAGGAGATACCAGTTAACATTATGTAAGCATAGGCAGAATCCACTTCCGCAGAACAATTTCGAAAATAATGAAATTTTGATGTCTTATCTACATCAAACAGTTTCGATAAAATTCCCATGGACCCTAAATATCAACAAGAAATCAATACAAGAAAGACAAAATTTTAACGTTCATATTTCACATGGACATTCAGGTTATGGTTATGTATTGCCATTTGAAAGAAAAAGTTGAAAAAGTTAGCCAGAATTCATAGAAATAAAAAAGCTCATCCATCAACGCGACTAGAAAATGCGTTCGCGAAACGGCCTAGTATCAATTTGGTTAAACCGACAGCCGAGTATTCCTGGTAGCATGGTAGTACCGACGGAGTATATTGAAATTTGAAAGCCATGCCAAATCTTTTGTCTTACTGCACTTCTAAGCAAGAAGCATGGTGAATATAATATGTTACGTTTTTCATTAATCATCAACATCTATTGTAAGACAGCGTACAAAGGGTTGTGTGTACTCATTTCAACTAAGCTCATCAAGTAGATCATGTGGCGTCTATTTGAGTCACATCGTATGACAGTGGGTTATTGTCCCGTGCAACATGTTAGTAGAGTCATCATGATGAGGCAGCAGAAATATGACATCTGGCGGATACAGGGATGTACCTTGCAAGACCTACACTTACAATTCAATGTATTGTTATTTGTTAGCTGGTACTGATAGCTTTGAGTCACATCACAGGTTCCGGCACCAATGTAATCTTTGATTGTACCAATGGGCGAACAAACGATACATAACGTGTTTTGTACCTAACGCAAAAAATTAATATTCAAAAAGTTATTCCTGAAAACAAGCAATGGCGAACTGATTTTATTTTTGGATAACGAACATTGTTTCGGAGAAAGTATGTATCTTGGTACAATAGGAGGTCTTTGATGTTTAAAATTGCAAATGTTGTGGTATTTTACTAGGTTTTAGTGTGATTTTGTCGATAATTTATAAAAGCAGTTTCATTGTCTGTTTACAAAATCTTACCGCCCCCCCCCCTCGCTGATAAACAACAACACTCACAAAAACAATAAAATACGAAATTGTTGCCTTAAATCGCAATTTGCACTTGCTCGCATGTTTCCATTCAAACTTACAACAGCAAACTCCCTTTTATCTTTCTTGGCCACAGGGCGATACTATTTAAGCAAACGGTGTCAGCCTATCTAACAAAACCATAATTATTTATAACTTGTGAATATAAAATACATTGTGAAGATAATACCTTCATAGTTCATAGTTGACAAACAAAATTAGACAGGCCCATAAATATGCTGCCTTTACGATGATATCATCATCACATTTTTATCACTCTATCATGTATAAATTACAACCTAATATTTATATGATGACAACTAGAATAGTATGTAACGGGTTGCTTGTTTGTGTGCGTGCTTGCTTTCCCCGACATCGGGTGTAGTGTAGGACGCACAAAGCGCCGGATGAACATATTTTAGCAATGTTATTGCTCTGAAAACGAAAATACACCATATACATTTCCGGGTGATCGTCTATTTGATAGTATGTGGTGTACGTGTATGGTTCCACGATATTTCGCGGTATGTGCCGGCCTATGCGCACACTTCCCGGGTTAGGCTAGGTTCCATCAACAAACTACAACCACGGCCACCCCAATACCATCATCCATGTCATGGCTAGTTGGTTCTCGGACAAGCGAGTTATGCAATAAATAACATATTTTTACAGTGTTTTCATCTATTGTTTGTTTGTGTAGCAAATGACTATCGCACATCCACGAAGTACTTTAGCCAGCAGGGGCTGGATCCGTGTAACTATTTCTCCCCCCCCCCGTATAATTCCTGGAGGGGTTAAAGGCTAGCCCGGGGTAAAAAATGAATCGGGGTCAAGTATTTTAAAATGCTTTTGCAGCCACAAGCCACCGTCAAAACGTAAACCTATCATTTAGGTGACTTGAAAAAAGAATTCTAAATCAAAACGTAAGTTGTGGGATAAATGTGTGTTTAGTAGAAAAATTGTGAATTTAAAACAGCCCCCAACCAACCAGAATTCCATTTGCGTATTGCGTATTATTACGTCTAGAGTGACTTAGAGAGTCGCATGACTGCCAAAACGTATACGTTTTGAGCCGAATGAAAGTTTTTAAATCACATCGTACTGTTCGAAACGTACGTTTCAAGCCGTTCGTTATTTAAAAACTTGCATTCGGTTCAAAACGTACGTTTTGGTAGTCATGTGAGATGTGACCCTCCAAGAAACTCGTCTTCAGAGGTGACTGCAAACGCAGGTTTAGAAAACTTTGGTGCTAGGCTGGCTGTCTACTGTCCAGATTCCCTCGTTTGCGTTACATTACAGATTTGTCTAGAGTCACTTTTGTTAATCGTCACATATCTTTAACCTGTGATGGAGTATGTTGATAGCACACAATGGCAAGTTCATGAGCTTTTTATTTCTTAATTTGCATCCTGTATTTTGTTATATTCAACAGTGAGTAATACTAGGAAAACGCTTAAGTCCCGCCGCGTTGTTGGATGAGCGTATTGGTGCATTGAGCTGCCATGTGTTACGCGGATTTTCTGTTGTTCTGTGAAAAATTCATTACTTAGTCGAAGATTTTTTTTAATTAAATTAAATTAAATAAAAAATTAACTTAATTTTTTTAAATTAAACTAAATTAAATAAAAATTAACTTAATTTTTTAATTAATCGTAATTTTTAAAAAAGAAAAAAATCGTAAAATTGCAATTTTCATAAGAAATAATTATTCGATTGCGCTCAAATTTAACACGAATATATTAAT
Organism: Sweltsa coloradensis; assembly: GCA_024449915.1. Taxonomy (NCBI): domain Eukaryota; kingdom Metazoa; phylum Arthropoda; class Insecta; order Plecoptera; family Chloroperlidae; genus Sweltsa; species Sweltsa coloradensis. The sequence goes on along the minus strand of JAMZAV010015751.1, from coordinate 5,963 downwards.
TCATGAAATAAAGGTTCTGTGAAAAAAACATTACAATAGGATAAAGCATGTAGTTGTTATAAGTCAAAGAATTGTTTTAAAAAAAAAAAAACGTAAAATTACGATTTTTATGAGAAATAATTTTTCGATTATGCTGAAATTTCACACGAATATTTTAAATTCATAAAATAAAGGTTCTGTGAAAAAATCATTACAATCGGATAAAGTATGTAGCCCTAGGTGTTATAAGTCGAAGAAATTTAAAAAAAAATCGAAAAAAATCGTAAAATTGCGTTTTTTATGAGAAAAAATTTCCCGATTGCGCTCAAAAACGTGGCAGTTCTAAGTTCAGAGATTTCGAAGGCCTCCATAAAATTTCATCGCAATCGGTGTATCGGTTTAGCCGGAATCGTGTTAACAAACACACAAAAATACAAAAAAAAGAAAGAAGAAAAAAAAAAAAAAACATTCCGGATTTTTTTCTCCAGTGTAGTGAAATGGAATCTTCGCTTCGCTCGCTACGCTCATCCAAAAAATCGATCAAAATGAGCTCGTGCATCTGGCTTTAGTTCACACTTCTCAACGAAGCGGAGACTAATTATTGATTCATGTCGGGAGTTATGCCTCGTTTAGGTGATGAGGCGATAAATATATTTAAGAATATGGCAGGTTTTACTTTTTATCATAATTTTTTTTTAAATTTCATTAAAATCGGAAACGCCGTTAAGTCCTTTAAAGAACAAACACACGCAAAAACAAAAACAGGTGAGCATTTCTTAGGGGTAGTTAAATTAAGTCTTTGCTATGCTCATCCAACACATTGTAACCCTAAACCCTGTATCCTAACAAATTGATTTATTACTTCCATCATCAATCATCAATCATCATTGAAAACCTCATCCCATTGTTGTGAACACAAGGCAACAAGTGCAGCTCTTAAATGCAACTGGTGGTCCTATTAACAGGTATACACTTTGAACCCCATCAAGTAAAAAACAAAAGAAAACATCCAGAGTCTGAGGAACGGTGAACAATGAAAGGGAACGTTGTTTTGTCTTGGACGACAGCTGTTGTGGGTGTGATCCCCCCTCCCCCCCTCACTTGAAGCGCGTGCCGACTAGGATGGGGTTAATCTCACCGCTAGACGTCCGAGCTTCAGGGAGGAGGGGGGGATCTTGATGCCACCTGCCGTTCCATCACGCACGCACCTTCTCTCCCCGAGTAACACGTGGCGTCGCGGCCAACTCGAATTAGACCTGTCAAAATAACGAGAATATTGTGCCGACTGTCAGTTGTTACTTCTATATTAGCGGTGCTGAGAAATACAAGTCATGGCATGACTGTAACAGTCTTACAAGCCTAAGGGTTCTTCCTTCTTTCTATAATCACTCACGGACGAAGTTTACAAATTATAGTGGACTAATTTGCCTTATGTTACTTTTACTAATTTTCGTATCCCTGATTTTCCTTAGTTTACTTTCCCTTATGTTTCCCCCATTCTATGCATTATGCGGGCCTCGAACCAGTGTCGGCTTAGACGCTCTGGACAAATGTAAACTTACATTTATTTCTAGATATTATGCTGGGTTTGTAATATTGGTTAAATTAATTTAAATAATGCTATTTAAAAAAGGTAGTTGCCTGCTTGCCTCCATCAATCAAATCAAAACATAAAACATGGCAAGTTTTAGACTAGTTTATTACACCAACACGACAGTTAATATGTAATTATATTTTACATTAACATCTACATCTACCTACATCTTCATCTTCATCTACATCTACATCTACATCTACATCTACATCTACATCTACATCTACCTATATAATTATACAGTATGAGACAGTGAGAAAACTCTGTTGTACAGAATACAGATATCCAATCTTTATTGCCACATGGACACAATATAACAAATATTCAATTTGAAGCTAAAAATATTGTAAAAATAAGTTAAAATTAAATTACATATTTAAAATTTTAAAATATCCACAAGTTTCCACATAAATGGGATTCCTTAGAATAAATAATTACGAAGCAGGACCTATTGTGAACATTGCCTATAAGCCCATTGCAAACTTGAACAGAACTAAGGGTTGTATGTGCGGTGTGCCTACCCCTTGCACCAACATACAATCCGATGCCGTGTAATGGACTGCAGTAACCAGCAAGAAAACCTGTCTACGTCAGACGGGCCGACCTGTAGGATGGGTCGAAGTACGCAGTTAACGCATTGCAGTATAAAATAGTTCTCGGTAGTGTGGTAGGTATCTTGTTTCATAGTGCAATACGTTTATCTGAGGTTGATAGAGGTAGCTCATACGCAATGCTCGCGTACGTACAGGTAGCGCGCGAGACTACCTTTCAAGAGACCATTGATTCGATGCCCCACACCGGAAAACCAGACTGAAAAATTTGTCTATGTTCTTATTCATAAAAAATCTGGGATTAAGTTGTCTTAAATTATCCTTGGACATTCCCACTCAACTGTACCTACAAGCGGGCTTAACTCTAAGTAGAGGTACGTGTGTATATATCATTTTCAAGTGTCATCTTATAGCATTTTGTAGCATCTATTTTTTGGCCACTTTCAAAATCTTGTGTATGAAGTTTTTTTAATAATTTTATTGTGAAATTATATCACCAAGATAGAATTAATACCAAATGAATAAAAATGTGTTTAAACAAATTATAGGTATAGGTAGGCCAGGCCTACTATGTAAAATAAAATAGGTCTAGAAAACCTTAGTTTTATGTGAAAAATAGCGTTTTGTAATTGTAGCATCTATTCACAAAACACTATTTTCACGTATCTCTATCTGTATGTAAGCATACTATGACCCAACTGATGGGAGATGATAGGTTATTCGCTAAACCATGCGATATTTCAGTTATGACAGCAACATGGAAGTCTTCTCTTCTGTTAGGAGAAATTATATCACCAAGATAGAATTAATACCAAATGAATAAAAATGTGTTTAAACAAATTATAGGTATAGGTAGGCCAGGCCTACTTTGTAAAATAAAATAGGTCTTGAAAACCTTAGTTTTAAGTGAAAAATAGCGTTTTGTAATTGTAGCATCTATTCACAAAACACTATTTTCACGTATCTCTATCTGTATGTAAGCATACTATGACCAAAGATTAGTCTGATGGGAGATGATAGGTTATTCGCTAAACCATGCGATATTTCAGTTATGACAGCAACATGGAAGTCTTCTCTTCTGTTAGATTTATACGGAACTCGACAATCACAACACAGCAACCCCGATAGTTCAATTGGGTGGTACGTAGAGTCGGAGGTTCTGGGTTCGATCCCCAGCCTGGGCGAAGTTTCCCGACAATTTGCTATCAATTAACTGTTCACCTTTTGCCAGATAAAGAGGAGAATTGAATTGTCTATTATAATCTCTCTCGCATACAAGTTCTATTTGTTAATTTAACCAGAAATGAAATCAATCAGCGCAGTTTAGCTGTATGATTCAATTCACACAAGGACTGGTTATAGATGAAAGAATTATTTTATCATATTTTCCGTAAGTTGTGTCTCGCTGACCTAATTGAGATTCCCCAGCCACAACATTAACCGAAGTTGTTTAAGACTGTTTGCCAAGCTCGGCCCATTTAAAATACGCTCGAGAGTCAAATCCAACAATTTCACATATACAGAACGTACCGCTTTTTGACCTTCAATTTTCATCCAAAAAATCTGTATTTTTGGGAGACTGTTCACAAAGGATGAGCGTGTGTCTCTTTCAAAGCCGATTAAGAAATTTTAAATAATTGACTCTAAATTGGGAAATTACTACAAATTAACAGTTTGGTGTTATATTGACGGTCAGTTAATAAGAAAAGAGTGAGCAGTATTTGGAAAATGTGCCTTGATACCAACTATAACACATTCTTACTTAATATTTTGATGCCAACCACAACCCGATAGGACAAATGATAGAGCTTCTAAGTGATCCTGACTTTACCAAATATATATATATATATGTTTTGTCTGAAGCTTTCGTGATCCATGGTTAATGTTTTTTTTATCTTTACGGTAAATAATCACGCACAGTATTATATATATATATATATATAAGTATGAGACTGAGCCGCCTGTGGTACCAAAACATGAAGACAGCGATAGGCCTGCTAGAATGGTCACAAGAAGTCACACTCACAATGCAACCAAGTGATTTGATTTTAGGTTCACTGCAATTGGATCTTTATAATTTTCTATGTTTGCAAGGTAGTGTGTTTTTTGTTTCTATTTGTTTATTTTTATAATGCTGTTGTTGTTTTATTGAATTTTTGTTTTACCCTTCCCTTGAAAATGGAAACATAGTTTTTCTGAAACGTTGGGATTAAAAGTTATTTTCTATAATACTGTGCGTGATTATTTACCGTAAAGATAAAAAAAACATATATATATAGGTAAAGTCAGGATTATAAAACCACACGGACTACCCGAAAATACAATGTCTGCATATATATATGTGTGTATGCGTTCTGCGTCAAAGCCTGGTTTTCTCGAGCTTAGCCAACAGTCTTAATATTTCCAATAATTTAAATTTGTTAGTTCCGAAAAAATCAACTCAGTCGAACCCTCGACAAAAGGCGCATGCGCACATCATATAGACAATGATTGAATCGACATAAAATATGTGATATAGATCGCCTACAATTACGCTTCAAAATAACAGCAACCTATTTTTCTATGCTAATATTCCATTCATTCGACCCATACGGAAGTCCACATGCGTCATTTCCGGACAATGCAATTGTACCATATGATGATTATTACCAAATCTCTCTCTCTCTCTCTCTCTCTCTGATATTTTTTCATAATAATATACTCGTCTAAAACCTATGTTATGGACTAAAACACTATCAGATAACGAACATCGTACTATAAATCAATTGAAATACTATTTCATTTATTCTGTGCTTTTCATTGATAAAGTTAGTATCATTGTTTCTGTGGTGTATTTGGGGGGTGAGAGGGGGTGCGTCTGGGCCAAGGTAGGGGAAATATTCAAATACTATATTTTATGCATTGCATGGATTGATGCGTAGACTGATAAAATGAAATAAATTCCTATAAATGACGTTGATTTGAAACATTTTCTTTACAATCGAACTCGTCTGATAGGTTGATTCTGCGGTGGCCCATACAACAAAGCTTATGACATAAGTAGGAGGGTGCGAATCCCTCATAAGGCATGTATAAAAAAATGATTTAAAAAATTACTTTAAAAAAAAGTTGTTGTTCACTCTCATCTATAATAGGATTCACGCCGACTATTCAGTGGAGGAACATAGGGCCACACTCGACATTGGTCTTTTTCAAGACCCCTAATGTTGCCAATCATAGCTGAAAGGTTGACGAAGGTTTCAATAGAATATTGGTTTACTGCTGTCAGCCACTCAGCCCGTCTTCATTTAAATTCCAACTCTAGAAAAGGTACTGAAAACAACCATGCATATGCCATTGCATTATAACAAGTGTTATTTTAACGTTTTCATAATTGTAACGTATGTTAATCAATTCCTTGTCAAAAGATGGTTTTGTGGGTGTTTTTAATTTAATTTTTAACTAAATATTAAGATTTGTTCGCAAAATGACTTGGCAATGTATTTACTTATTTTACGTCTATCCTATGCAGTTAAGGACAATTAAATTAAATTATTATACGCCTATATACACATGGATAATGGTGTAAACAAGAGTGAAGGAACATCCTGGATTCGAACGTGGAACGCAGTACAACAGTGATATGAAATCGGGTCGGGGGCGTTGCGTATAAACCCCGTAGCGTATAATCCTCTCTCCGTATAAAACTAAGTTGGAGTGTTTTTGGATGGGTCTTTCGGTATAAAACGAAGAAAGGGTACGTAGCACCTAACCCTCTTTGCACATAATCCTCCCTCGATATAATTTTGATTTTAGGTCGAGAGACCCTACCAGATGGTTTAAGGTCATAAACAAACTCT
>JAMZAV010015750.1:0-12483 GCA_024449915.1 Sweltsa coloradensis | reverse complement strand
AATCTGTCACTCAAAAGCGTTCGCCAGAGGCCCACTTGCTGGGGCTGAAAAGGCCTAAAATAGCGGCAAAACATGCATTCCGTAGTTCAGTATTTAGCGATAACTACTCACAACGATTTGGTAATTTTTTTTTGAAGATAAATGTTGAAATTAGGACTTGTGTGATGTACATTTTCCAAAAAAAGTTTTGTAATTTTTTATAAAGCTCTAAAGTGAAGGTAAATTTTCAAAATATTGTCCAAGTTCGCAATTTTTATAAGCCCCATTTTATATACAATTTCGAAAATCGACATCACACAAGTTCTTGTAAATTTTATCGTGAAAAGATTAAAAAAAAAATTATGCCGATATGACAATTGTGGGCCGAGTTCCAACTGAAATGCGGGGACACTGCATCGCGCCGATATTATAGCTACTCCTGTGCAGCCTTAATGTGAAAGTAGAGTAGATGCAAAACAATAGGCCTAGCATGCCCTACTATAGATAAAGAACTCACATAGTATAAAGAAAATTTGGAGACAAAGCAATAATTGATGTGATATTGTGATAAGAATTGCTGATGACACAGAAAACAGCAATGATGTACAGTAGAATGTGTCTAGTATATATTGATATTTATATATATATATATGATGATTGATTGATTGATTGATTAGTGTTTATGGTACAGTAGAGTAGATGCAAAATAATAGTATGCCCTACTAGATTAAGAATTCATATAGAATAAAGAAAAATTGGATATAAAGCAATAATTGATGTGATATTGTGATAAGAATTGCTGATGACACAGAAAACAGCAATGATGTACAGTAGAATGTGTCTAGTATATATTGATATTTATATATATATATGATGATTGATTGATTGATTGATTAGTGTTTATGGTACAGTAGAGTAGATGCAAAATAATAGTATGCCCTACTAGATTAAGAATTCATATAGAATAAAGAAAAATTGGATATAAAGCAATAATTGATATGATATTGTGATAAGAATTGCTAATGGCACAGAAAACAGCAATGATGTACAGTAGAATGTGTCTATAGTATATAATTGATATTTATATATATATATGATGATTGATTAATGAGTGTTTATGTTAAAGTAAAGGAGATGCAAAATAATGGAATGCCCTACTAGATTAAGAATTCATATAGAATAAAGAAAAGTTGGATATAAAGCAATATTGATATGATATTGTGATGAGAATTGCTGATGGCACAGAAAACAGCAATGATGTACAGCAGAATGTGTCATATATACCTGCACAATCCAAGGAAGCGTGTAAGCACATATATATTATATATAGAAGTTTGTTACATCATTTCGGCTAACGGAACATTTGAAAATTCTAAATTAAAAAAAAAAAAATTCTAAACTCGAGTACTCACTGTAAGACTGCGAAATTGACGTACGTGGCAAAAGGAGTGGGATATAGTTCACACCTGACCCTAGCGCAGAATTTCTCACCAGATACGTCGGGTTCCCAGGGACTCTCAGATACCTTCATTTTCAGACATTCTTTGAGATATTCTAGACAAGTGAACAACAACAACTGAACAACTGATTCGGAGATATGTATAAGTTAGTAAAGGAGAACAGTGACAAACGATTTTGGGTGGGATACATTACATTTTGAGACGTACAAATGACATGCCCCACTTAATTACCAAAATTATTTTGTTTTTACATTATTGTTGTAATATAATTACTATATTATTTTCAGAAGCTATTTGACCCGGATATATATTATTTGACGAGTGTATTAAACTACTAAACCGGGGTCCTTATTTTTAACACTTACTTGTGTGAATTTTCGGAGACGTCCGTTCCATCGTCAACACGACAGACTTCAAATATGTACTTAACTATATTTGGGGGGGTTTGTCTGCATCGTGTTTAATTTATTTAGTTGTCCGATCATAGGAAAAACAAACAAATTGTTAGGGTCTGGCGTTTTCCAAGTGGGTGAATAATGGTTTGCTAAAAAAATTGATTTATTAGGGAAAGGGGGATCATATTTTTTGGATGACATAGCGGCGAAGCGAAATTCCATTTTTCTACACGGGAGAAAAAAATCGGATATGTTTTTTTTTTTTTTTTTTTTTGTATTTTTATTGTTTGTTTCACGATTTGGCAAAACCAATATTCCAAATTTCGATAAATTTTTTTGGAGGTATTCAAAATCTCGAAATTAGAACTGCCACGTTTTTTAGCGCAAAACGAAAACGATTTCTTTTTAAATCGCAATTTTTTTTACGATTTTTTTCGATTTAAAAAAAAATCCTTTGACTTATAACACTTTATGCTTTTTCCGTTGTAATGATTTTTTCACAGAACCTTAATTTTATGAAATTTAAAATATTGTGTGAAACTTGAGCGAAATCAAAATATTATTTTTTTATAAAATCATATGTCAATATTGGGGAAAAAAATTAAAACCCGTTTGTAAATGGTAAAACTATTTTTTAAAATAAAATAAAAGGAAAAATTTTTTTTTGATATTCAATTATTTTTATTGTTCCCACTATTTTTTTTTGGACTTTCCCCTTTTCCTTTCCGGGATAGTAAAAGGGGTTTTAATTAGGAATTATTTTGTATGTAATTCTATCACTAGTTTTATTTGCCCCCTTTTGGCTCGGAAATGTATAACGGGCCCCTTCTAGGAAAATGGAGCACTTGCTCCCCCCCCCCCCCCGTGGAACCCCCAAAAGACAAGTTATGAGAAAATGTACTTTAAAACTTATTTAGTGAAGGGATATTGGGTAGGTGCAAAAAGGGCCAATTCAGAAAATGAGTTTTGAGTTTTTAGGTTTGAATGAAACAACAACAAAAATTATTTTGTTATTTTCATTTAATGGACAACTTACTGTGGAACAACGGATATAAGTGATTTTGATTATGTACATGTATCAAAATAAAAAAATTGAAACAAAAACTGCAAAAAAGTGTAAACTGGTCAATTTTGACCTTTACATTGGCCCTTTTGAAAAAAAAAATGGGGAAAAATAAAAAAAAAAATATGACTTTGGGCCCCCTTTGGAAAATTCCAGTTTGTTTGCTTATATCTTCTTCTTTCACAAAGTTTCCCACTTCTTTGAGTATCTTGTGTCAGCATTTGAAAAAGAAGCTTTAATTTAAATTTGGCATTGAAAAATAATTGTTCAAAACTCTTAAAACATTAACCAACATGATACTTAAACTTCTGAAAAGCTTTTTTTAAACGTCTTAAAACGTCCGATTTGGGCAAAACATCCTGTTCGTTCAGGTCTCCCTCCTACAGCCTTCAGTCATTTAGTCAAGACCAATAATTGGTTCTATTCAATAATTCCCATGGATCTTTCGTGTAAAATTTGTGAAGGGGGTAGGCCTTAAATCATTACACCAAGAGGAGGTCTAGACTTGCATACAACAGGTAACCCTTTGGGCAATTAGGCATTAATTTTAAACCAGGGTATTTCAATGAAATGCCCTTTGAAGCAAGTCTACATTTAATAAGTCTAAGAACCATATTTCTAGATAGTTACCAGGAGTTCACAGGGTTAACTCAAACAAAAAACGGCTATATTGGGTCGGTAAACAGCCCCTAGCTGTCACAAACACTTGCACCAACAACATCCTAAAGCACCGCCAACAATTGGTTAACAACATAACCTTACAAGCACCGTCAGCTATAGAAATGGACTCATTTTACCAATTTCTGAAAAAATAATTAAGGGCCAATGTCATCGTATCCGCATAGATCGGGAAAATATAAAACTGTCCCAAAGGGGCCCAATGTCATACCCTATCTTTTTACACTAGGATAGCTTAGGACATTGGCCATTATTGCATTCGAAAGCTGAGAGTTTTTACATTGTAAGCCATATCCTAAATCAAAACAGCACTTTTCTGACATTGGCCCTTTTGCACCTAGCCACAGATATAATAACGCAATAATTATGCATTCTTAATTTAGCCACTTGATTAAATATAGCTTACCAATGTGTTAACGTAAAATTAATGTTGTTTTTGTGGTTTCATTGCTGTGGAATCAAACATGCAAGTAGTTAAACATACATTTAAAAATAGAGACCGGTCTTTCAGTTCAAATTTGAAGTAAACATTTGTGGGGGTGGTAAGAGTAATTGCAATGTTTAAAAGGGGAAATTACCTCAAAATATTATTTTTACCACATAATCTATAGCATAATAATACACTAAAATGACCTTTTAAAAAATTATATCTTGTAACTGTGACTTTATAAACGATTTTTTTTAAATTTTTTCATCCAGAAATTTGAGAAAATTGGCAATTTGTGTTATTTCTTAAATTGGTTTAAACCTGCTTCTTTTTTGTTCCACATGGATACTTGAGCATCATACCAATCTAAAATGGCCCTTTATAACATCGTGTCTTGAAACTGTGCATAAATATACACTCAAACACGCAAAAATATGCATTCCAAAATCACACTTCTTCTTGGTAATCACCATATTTTGACCGAACCACTTGCCCAAATCACAAAACAAAATATAGGGGATTTACAGAAATGGCTACCGAGTACGTCAATAATGGCCAATATTATTTTGGATCAAAATCCTTCAAGGTCACGGGGTATAAAGATCTTCCCTATGTTATTTCTTATGGGACATTTTTGCCGATGGGACCTAGATCGAAAAATAGAAAGTTTGACATTTTTTTCTTCTATCATGGTGGACCCAATAATTTTTGTGTTAATTTCTAAATTCATAACTAGTTAGCCTGATTTTTTTTTTACTTTAGCAGGTGAATACCCCTTTAAACCAGGGGTACAGAAAGTATGTGATGGGGATGTTTGAGTCAGATAAAAGAGCTAAGTGGCAAGTTCGAGTCACGTGAAGTGGTTGAAGTAGTGGGCTTATTGAACGGGTACTTTTAGTAATACTCACAATTGTTTTAGGGATGAGTAAAGCACTTAAGTACTGAAATACGTAGTTAGTGCATAATTTCGGTCATTTAAATTGTCAAAGAATCGTTTGAAGTAGTTCTTGTGTTTGTTAGCAACTTCAAGTGGTTAAAGGAGTAGTTAGAGTCATTTAGGGCAAGGATCACCCCCAATATTAAAACCACGTGAAATAACCTTATTTTAGTAATATCTCTCAAACCGTACGTAAAATCGAAAAAAGAGCTGGTAGGTCTCACGTAGTTTCGTTAGAACTACACCCTACATGAAAAATTATTCAAATGTTGTAATCAGAAGCGTTTTTAATTACGGTCTACATTAATTAAATTTAAACCTTGATTAAAATTATTACTAGTTACAATATTTGTAAAAGTTTTTATGCCAGATATAGTTGTAACTGAACCATATGGGACTTATTGTCCACTTTTTCGTTTTTGTGTTCGTTATGTGAGTTATTGCTAAAATAAGGTTAATACGCTTGGTTTTATATTGGCGGTAGTCCTTGCTCTTAAACGGGTAATTGAAGTTGTTAAAGGAGGTAATGTGGGAAGTTTAAATAAGTGATGGTAAGAGGGATCTTTTATCAAGCGCGGCAAACCGGGCTTGTAGAGGACGCAAGGAGTTAGTTACTCTCTAAATCACATTAGGTGCAAGTAGTTTCAAGTTTGCACCAAACTAAACTAGGGTTATTATGTATTTGCCGCGATCAGAGTACATTTTCAAAATATTGATAGTTTTTTCGAAATCAACCGTAAAATAGGCCCCAAAGAGGTATTTTCTATTTTAAATGCTTGTGTGCAGTGAGACACAATATTAATATCCAAGCAACACATTTTTTGCACAAAAACCTGATTCATGTTTGTAACTTAATTCAGCGAGCAAAGCGAGAGTTTCCATTTGACTCTGCCGGAAAAAATAGTCACTTGTTTTTTTTTGTTTTTTTTTTTTGGTTTTGTTTTTTTATTTGTTTTTTTGTTTTTTTTTGTTTTTTGTTTTTGTTTTTGTTTTTGTTTTTGTTTTTGTTTTTTGTTTTTTTTGTTTGTATGTCTCGCCATAACGTTCGAACGGAGGCTCGGATCGAGTTGAAATTTTGACCATCCGCAAGCTTCGTTCCCGATTGAATGCCATTAGTTTTGTGGCAAAATCGTTCTAAAAGTTAATAAAAAGTTACATTAAAGTTGATCCAAAGGTTATTTTTTCAAACTAAACGGCGACAAAATATGAGGTGGCCAAATCATTTAGAATGTCCGTCCGGTCACAAATATGTTAATTTTATCTTGATCTGAGAAGTAATGTAGATGGAAATTACATTATAACAAAGGTAACGTTACAATGGCAACGAAAAGTCGCACGAGGTTCGCACTATGCACTGCCACTTAGAAGTAATCAACATACTATCGAGAAAGCAGTGTATTATTATTTTGTTACCAAATAGTTAAATAGTTTTCCCAAAGATATGATGTCAAGACGTCCTCTAGATGGCGGTGGATTTTATCCACAAAGTAAAGGTTAACCCAAATAGGCCTACCTTGCCAATAATAAATAATATTGGAAACATGGCCCCGTGGACAGTGAACGTCGCAAATTTTAAAATTTAAAAAATTGCAATGTGGGTCTAGCTATAGCACGTGCTCGCTTATCAACGCGTCCAACTGAGCGTTTCCTAGTATTTATGAGTTACCAGCTCTGTTCTAACTCTTTAAATATAAATAATTAAAAGACCTTCTGCTAATAAAGCTTATTACTCATGATAAGAATTCTTTGATTGTCATTTCACAATTTTTTACTTCTTGTTTTCACACTTCTTTCATAACTCTTATTTTCTTCACTTTGTATTTGTTTAAAAAACTATATAGTCCGTATAGGTTAATGCTGCCTGCAAATATTTCTTACGATTTTTAAAAAATCATTAAGTTTCAAAATGAAAATTACCTATAACTAACCTGGTTAAAATGATGCATTTGTTATTCATATTTTGCATTTAATTTGTATTTATTTATTTATTTATTTATTTAATTAATTAATATCTGTCCTATTCAGTTAAAAAACCGATTTACAAAGGAGGACAAATAAATAAATCTAATTTCATAGATACAGACACAACAATGAACTTAAGTTAAGAAAATAATTGAAATAGTAATATCACAACAACAATGCATTTAAACACAACAATTTTGGCACTAAATTAAGAAATTATGTTGAATGCAATGAATTAACCAATAAACTATATAAAAAAGGTGTGTTTAAAAAATAAAAAAATAATTAGGTGCGTATTTGCATGTTATTATATTGTTGAACATTCACTGCCATGTATTTTGTTAATATTTTATATTATATGTCTTATTTTTGTTCAATGTACCTGCCAGTATTCAATAAATAAATTTAAAAAACATGTTGTAATGTTCTCTGATCGCGTCACACGCACATCCTTTGTTGCCAACCTCTTAAAGTTTCAGATTTTTCCGTTAAAAAATATTTCTGGCAAATAATTGATCCAGAATGTGTATGGATTTGCTGGACTTCGACATCAAGCAATATACATAAATGTGACGCGAAACGCTAAAAGTTACCTTCGAGTGACATATATCAAATTTGGGTTTGTCGATTTGAACGTCTTTCTGAAGGGTATTAAATTTGAAAAATGTTTTTACCAAATTTTGTAATTTTTCTTAACAATTGGCAAAAATACAGTATTTTTTCGGAACAACGAAATAATAATTTTAATAATCCCTTTTACAATTTTGATTATATTGAAGTGTTGAGTTGTATTTTCTACATTCAAATAACTCAATATTCGGCTTTGCGCAGCAGTCAGGGTATTTTTTTTGAAGATCGTGCTCGAAGCATCCAAACTGAAACGTCTTCTTTGTGTCACACCTGCAACACAAAGTTGAAGTTAATTGACACACTAACACGGGAATAAAACCTGTTATAGCTAGAAACAGAAGGAATAAAGTTCTTAAGATGTGTCAAGGGAGTTACCAAGATGGACAAGTTAAAAAGGAGTGAAATCAGGAAAAAACTGGGGCTGGAGAGATTGAGGTTTAGAGTAGAAAGATAATGTATAAGATGGTTTGGACATATGAAAAGGATGGGCGTGGAGTGGATCCCAAGACGAGAATTTGAAGCGGCAGAGGAGGGGAAAAGAAAAGTAGGAAGGCCAAGAGAGAAATGGGGAAGTTAATTCAAGAATACGTTGGAGGACGAGATGTAGAAGTGTGGGAGGATGTGGCAAGAGTAAAGCTGTGGCTGGACAGAAGAGAGTGGAGTAAATTGGTGGAGAGGAAGGAGGAAGATGATGAGGAAGAAACACTGAGTCTGGAAAGCTTAGTGTCAATAGTTTCGTGTTCTCAACCCTACATAGTTGGAACTGAGTAAAGGTTATTGGATGAGCGTAGCGAGCGAAGCGAAGATTCCATTTCACTACACTGGAGAAAAAATCCAGAATGCTTTTTTTATTTTATTTTTATTTTTTTTCTGTTTGTATTTGTGTGTTTGTTAACACGATTCCAGCTAAACCGATGCTCCAATTACGATGAAATTTTATGAAGGCCTTCGAAATCTCTGAACTTAGAACTGCCACGTGTTTGAGCGCAATCGGAAATCTATTTCTCATTAAAATCGCAATTTTACGATTTTTTTCGATTTTTTAAAATTTCTTTAGCTTATAACACCTTCATGCTTTATCCGATTTTAATGATTTTTTCACCGAACCTTAATTTTATGAATTATATATTCGTGTTAAATTTGTGCGCAATCGTATTATTTCTGATGAAAATTTCAATATTACGAATTTTTCCTTTTTTAAAATTACGATTAATTTACAAAATAAAAATTTAAGTTTATATTTTATTTAATTTAAATAGATTTTTTATTTAATTTAAATTTATTTTAAAAACATCTTCAATTTAGTAATGATTTTTTCACAAAACAACAGAAAATCCGCATAACACATGGCAGCTCAATGCACCAATTACGCTAGTTATTTTATTATAGAATGCAATGTATACGCCTCTTCAGGCGAACTATGTATGTTTCAGATAAGACTATTGTGAAGGGATGTCCTTGAAGTCAATCCCTTGCAATCGCATGAACAACTGAGGAAAACCTCGAAATATATTAAGTAAGGATTGCCGTTCACGACGGGATTCAAGTCCGGGACATCCCGAATCAGAGACAAGAGCTTAGCGCTCCAGAGCACACTTTCGGTACGTTGGTATGCTATATTCCCATTGTTTGTTACACCATTGAGTATAGAACCTAATGCACTCGAGTACTTACTGTAAGACTGTGAAGTTGACGTACGTGGCGAAAGGAGTGGGATATAGTTCACACCTGACCCTAGCGCAGAAATTCCCAGAGAGGTTGGGTTCCCAGGGACTCTCAGATACCTTCATCTTCAGACATTTTTGGAGATATTCTAGACAAGTGAACAACAACAACAACTGAACAACTGAATGGGAGATATGTATAAGTTAGTAAAGGAGAACAGTGACAAACGATTTTGGGTGGGATACATTACATTTTGAGACGTACAAATGACATGCCCCACTTAATTACCAAAATTATTTTGTTTTTACATTATTGTTGTAATATAATTACTATATTATTTTCAGAAGCTATTTGACCCGGATATATATTATTTGACGAGTGTATTAAACTACTACCCGAGGTCTATATTTTTAACACTTATTTGTGTGAATTTTCGGAGACGTCCGTCTCCATCGTCAGACACTGACACTGACTTCAAATATGTACTTAACTATAGTTTGCTGTGTCTGCATCTGTGTATTAGATTTATTTAGTTGTCCTGATCATAGGATCAAACAAACAAATTGTATAAGGGTTCTGGGGTTTTCCAGGGTGGGATGAATAATGGTTTGCTAAAGAAATTGGTTTATTAGGGAAAGAGGGATCATATTTATTGGATGAGCATAGCGAGCGAAGCGAAGATTCCATTTTTCTACACTGGAGAAAAAAATTCGGAATGTTTTTTTTCTTTTTTTTTCGTATTTTTCTCTGTTTGTTATCACGATTCCGGCTAAACCAATATTCCAATTGCGATGAAATTTTCTGGAGGTATTCAAAATCTCTGAACTTAGAACTGCCACGTTTTTGAGCGCAATCGAAAACTGATTTCTTATTAAAATCGCAATTTTACGATTTTTTTCGATTTTAAAAAAATCCTTTGAACTTTAACACTTCATGCTTTATCCGATTGTAATGATTTTTTCACAGAACCTAAATTTTATGAATTAATATATTCGTGTGAAATTTGAGCGAAATCTAAATATTATTTTTTATGAAAATTGCAATTTTACGATTTTTTTTTATTTTTAAAACATTCTTCGACTTATAACACCTACATGCTTTATCCGATTCTAATATTTTCACATAATCTTAATTTTATTTATTTATATAATTATGTGAAATTTGAGCGTAATCGTAAAATTATTTCTCATGAAAAGCGCAATTTTACCCTTTTTTCGTTTAAAAAACGTACGCTCATCCAACAACGCGCCAGAATTAGCGTTTGCGAAGCTTCCTAGTTATTTAATGACTTACATTAATTTATTGAAATAACAATATATGTGAGTGGAATAATTTAGAATTTAATATAAAGAGGAGTTAATACATTTTAGATTTTTTTTTTTTAATAATAATAATATGAATCTGTAGGTCCTACATAGTATTATAGGAATGTTTTACTTGTTATCGACCTCACCACCATACATTGTATACCATTGTAAGATATTATCATGTTTTCAATAAATCAAAAAATCGTTCACGTCCGGTGAAACCATGTACAATTGGTACTGACATTCAAAAAGTTTTTTTTTTAAATCTCAGGATTAATGTTTTACAAAGTCTGAATACTCGGCCGCTTCTCGAACGCTTCTCAAAGTCACGTTGATGGATGAGCATATTTTGTTTGTATTTCTACATTTTTACATCCTGCATTCGAAACAGGCGGATGAAATTTAATGCTCCCGTGCATTTCTTAGTCAAATTCAACCACCTGTGCGTTAGAATTCTCGTCAGCCAATCAGACGTAAGAGTTTTGATCCCCATGTGCATGGATTCGAGGCCAGCCGAGACCTTCGTACGCACTCGTGTGGTTTCCGCTACTTCGGACATCCTCGTTGTCCGTCGTGTTGGCTCACGAGGTATATCGCTTGTCATGCACCCGACGACAATATCCGACACTCACAGTGTCTGTAGCATAGACATCCTATATAATTGGCTAGACCAGCAGTCGGTGGTCCACTTCCGGTACAAT
The DNA here is from genome assembly GCA_024449915.1 of Sweltsa coloradensis. NCBI lineage: Eukaryota > Metazoa > Arthropoda > Insecta > Plecoptera > Chloroperlidae > Sweltsa > Sweltsa coloradensis. Next base: position 1,279 of record JAMZAV010015750.1, on the reverse strand, counting down.
TGGAAGCCATCTTGCATGGGTGAGTTTGCATGTTAATTAGATGGGAGCGATTAATCGAAAAAATATTTTTAAAGATGGCCGCCAGTTTGGCAGGTGAGCATATCAGACTTTAACACCAAATGATTACTAAATTCCCGTATGCAATAACTTTGCATTGTTTCTGTTTGTTCAATTCCATGCTGCACAAGCTAAAACCATACCAAACAATCCAGTCAAGTACTTTATTGCATTAAAAAAGCATAAATTAAAACGCCAAGCCGCCATCTTGAATGGGTGAGATTGACGCTTCAATTTGGTACACTCGCGCCTGTGTGGCGGGATTGGAGACTGCGTATCTAGCCTACTATAGGTGTTAAGATATCTATGGTCTGTAGTGCATGCCAAATATGGTATAGATAGAGCGCTCAACGTACTTTTTTAAATATGCATTCAGTGACTTTCACTCGAAAAGGAGTTTTATTAATTATTATTGTTATTATCTATAAACCAAACAAAAAATCTACAAAACCTTTGGCGTGTCTATTTTAAATATGAAGGACTGGCATCCAAAAATGAGTTTTATTAATTGTTATAAGTATTACCCATAAGATGGTAAAAAATCACGCCATATCGCTCCGCCAGCTGCTCTCGACTATTGCATACATGCGGCATTCGTGTTGGAATGAAGTCGAGATCGGTCGAGAAAGGAGCCATAAACTAAATTAAGGAAGGGGATGCAAATGCAAGGTGACACAATGGCGTAGTTTTCCATATTTGAGTTTCTGAGTGATTTCTGTTAGTTATTTGGGCCAGCAGGAGATCTGTGCGGGGAACTATGCTATGCAACGATATTATTTTGTTTGCCAGCGCACAGGGCTGGATAATATGATTCCACTGCCAAAGCCAGTGTACACGTGCTACCCTTCTCGCTACAGTAACAGACCGCGTGCCTTGGTTTCTGCCGCGATTTCAACTTCTACTGCGATTGCTACATCGGACTGTCTAATGGCAGCCTTCATTAGTGCACGGGCTTTGTGCTGTGTTGCTGATTGAATATAAAATATAAAAAAAAATCAATAAAAAAATAAAAATACCAACAAATCGCAACAAATCAATCAAAATCACAAAAATCATAAAAAAATCACCACATTACAAAACATCAAAACAATCACCGAAAAAAAATCAATCAAAAAATCACTGAAATACCATAAAACACCGAAAAAAATCATTTGGCACAAAAAAAACGAAAAAAAAATCAATTATGATTTCTAAATCAAAAATCATACAAAAAAAACGAAAA
>JAMZAV010015749.1:0-11625 GCA_024449915.1 Sweltsa coloradensis | reverse complement strand
ACCAAAAACATGCATAAACAAATTGATAAAATTAGTTAAGACTATACACTGCTTTTTTAAATAAGAAAACTTGTATGTCCAACAAATCACATTATTAACCTCCCCTCTATAAAAGTTTCTTTAAATTTTAATCATCAACTGTGGAGAAATCTAAATCCCCCCCTGCGCGTCAGGAATGTCCTGATTTCCCTGAACCATTCCGCTCCCAGCATCGTCGATTTCCCAAAAGAAAACCACCCCGACTCGTACACCCCCTGTACTTCATTATACAGGGAAACCCTTTCTTATGCTGAACCCAACAAGGTTCGCTCCGCTCAAACAAAAAAATCCTCGTCCGAAACCCCCGACCCCTTATCCCGTGTTTGGAACTCATTGCAACCCGCTCACCCTAATTTTTTTTTTTACAGTGCCTCAACTAAATGGCAGTACAAACCCCTTTTTCCCGATTAAAGTTAAATTTTTTTTCTGTTTTAAACCCTCCGACAGATACCTAACTAAATACGTATTTCTTACATAGCCCTGTTTCGTGCCAGTCCTGAAGTCCACGAAAACTTCCAATTATTTTTGGTGATTTTAAAATTTTAAAAAATTTGTGTTGACAAATGACTCCTTTTAAAAAAAACATTGTAGGTCAAGGTTTGGTATCACCTTTTAGACTAAAATATTACGTGATCGAGCAAAAAATGTAGGCGTAGTTCAAAAAGTACGAAAGCACTTTTTCGGTTGATCAAAACTTAATGCAAATTTTGTTTGAATTTCGAGTTTGTCCAGTCGTTCACTTTGCTTTTAATAAAATTTTTTCGAGTTTATTAGCATTTTTTTTCTTTCTTTTAGGAAGGGGTATAGAAAATAAAAACTATAGTGTTTTTATAACAAGTGAGTGCCCCTTTTATACGCACGTGCACGCAAAGATAAGGCCACTCCCTCTTTTCGGCCGATCATTTTATAATGAAAAATTCACATCCAGATGCTACAAAGAAACTATTTCAAAACATCTCAGACCCGCGACCGGTTTTTTTGTGGGTAGGTGTTTTTTATCGCAGCTGTATAAGATAGATAATACGCTTCCTTAGTTGACTGCCCCAGGTTTCATGCTAAAACCCTGTGCCCCAGGGTGTTGAGATAATGTTTTTTTCCCATCGTACCGCATCTTCCCACCTACCGGGGTTTACAGCGTTCACTCCTTAATTATATTTAAAAAGGGTTTCACTAAAACAATTGACATTTTAATAGGGCAACTTCAGATATCCAAAATATTTTTTTCGGGAAAATCCCGGAGGGGAATTTTTTGTCTATTTTTTTGTTTCCCCTACCCATTCATTATTAATTATGTGTCACAGGATGGGAAAAAATAGTTCCCCCCACACTTGGTGTTGCCCAAACCCTTTTAACAATAAATATTTTAAAAAGACAACAACAAAAAATGTAACAAATTATAAAAATCATTAGCCAAACTACCAAACTTGGAAAAAAGGTTAAGGAAAAATATTTTATGGTTTTTTTTAATACAATCCAAAAAAAAAAAACTCTAACCCACCCGGGGTTTTGTATTTCAAAATTTTGGTCTATATAGTTAAAGGGGGGGAGGAAGGGGAGCTGGAGGGTAAATTGTCACGCCCCTAGAATATTATTAAAAATTTCAAGATAAGGTGACTATTCGATCTGCTTTCATGAACACAAATAGGCAATTAACGAATTTAAATGAATTGTAAAAACGGGGCCTTTTGAACTAAAACTTTTAGATCTATCCTATTTAATTTATTCTTTAGTAAGGATGCCCCCCTGTAGGATACACGCAGTTTTTACTTAAAGGTGTGCCATCTTCAGGTAATTGAAACGAGGGTAAAATTGTAAAGGGTTTCCCAAATTGTTTAGTTTACAGGGGAAAAAGGGTTGACATGCAGGAGGGGAAAAGAATAGCAAATAGAATTTTTATAAGGGGACGTAAAAAACCCCTTGGGAAGTATTTTTTAGTAAAAATTCCCCAGTGGCGGATTCGAACCAGGACCCCCCCCCCCCTCCCCTCCCCTCAAATAGTCTCACTCGTTCAAAAAAACCTCACCCCGGGAGTGGGTTCCCCCTTTCGAAATCAATTAATTTATGCCATGTATTATTACAATTTATTTTGTAAAATTTGATTTTTTTTCCTTTCTTTTCGAAAACTAAAAATTGGATGGTGTATGCTGCCGAATGTTTTCGTTTTCAATTTTTTTAAAATTGTTTTCAACTCCAAGAAATTTAAATTATCGAAAACGAATCGTAATCAATAAATAACAGAAGGGGACTCGTAATTTTATAGACCCCCCCCCCCCCTAACTTGTGCTCCTTGCCATTCACTATGGTTAAATTATTGCATGTAAACTTACCTCTACATTTAAAAACCCCAAAAACCCTACTACACTACAAAGGGCTTAAAACATGAGTGTGTTTTGTAAGGTGATAGCAAAGTAAAGATTATGCAATGCCGATTCTTTCACTCGATTCCAAAAAAAACTTAACTATCCGTGACGGGGACGGCCCTTGCCCCCTACGTGCACTCTTGTGACGAGGAGGATCAGTCATTGCCCTAAAGGGGGTTCGTTGGCTCCCGGGCAGGGCGGATCTAGGACAAATCAGGGGGGGGGGCGTTTTGGTGGGGCATGTACAGTCGTGGAAAGGGGACAAAGCGCAACGAAAGGGGGGGTTAGGGGGGGCGGAGCCCCCATCTATAGCCCCGCGGGCGAAAATTTTAAAAATCGGTTTTTAGATGCTTTTTGGGCTTTTTTAAAAAAAAGTGGTGGGGAAATGCAATACGGAAAAATGTATTTTGTGTGCACCAATTTTTTTTGTCGTCTTGGGTTTACAATTTACAGCTTGGGCCCTAGATTGCAACTTATTTAAACTTTTTGATCTTATTTTCATTACTTTTATTTTTTTTTAAAAGTCTTCCTATTTATTTAAAAAAAAGATTCACTGGGAGGAAAACTTAAAATCGAAGTACCGATGCAGACATTTTTCAGAGGAAAACTGATTTTTCTGACAACAAAAAGGAAAATTTGATTTTTTTGGGATTTTTTTAAATAAATACGCCGCGGCGAAAATTTGAAAATATTTTTTAGAGTGCTTTGGTGCGTGCACAATAAAATAATAAAATTTTTTTTAAAATTTTTAAAGAATCAGGGGGGGGCGACCCCCCACCGCCCCCCCCCCCCCTGTATCCGCACTGGCTGCGGGGATTCTGTACGAGATATGATAGTTTGCTTTGCGGAGGGGTTGAGTGGGGGAAACTTGACCCCTCTTATGCATCGCATGGGGGAGGAAGTTAAAGTTGTTAAAATTCCCTTCATTATCTTTTGGGTGGGCGGGGAAAAGGTTATACCTACTCTCGCATATGTACGACTTTTTTGAGTCATGGGTGTCATATGTAGTAAAAAAAAAAGTAATTGGGAATAAACTCATTCCCCTTGCAAAACTTATGAAATTTTGTGTTGACAGCAACAGAAACTCTGCTAAAAGTTGACGTTAACGAACAAAAATGAAAAGAATTCCACTTTCTGTTAAAAATTCGCAATTTGTTTCCATTTTCAAAATTCTCCTCTTCTTTTCGAAAAAACCCCAAAAACTGTATTTATAATAGGCTAAGCACCACGTCCAATCAAGGGGATGAGGGGTTTCTCCGCTTAGACCCCAACTGATGGAAAAGAAACCCATCTTTTTCGCAAGTGGACCGTGCTGAACGTCGCAAAACTTTTCAGCTCTAACTTTTCCCCCTATTCATTTTTGGGGAAAAAAATTTAAGAGGAAATAATTTTTTAGCAAATTATCTTTCCTTCAATAGCGTCTTTTTAATTTTTTTAACAGACTTAACGTTTTTTATTCGTTTGTGCGTATTGAAATAATTTCTTGTTTTTTATGAATTAAATAAAAAACTTCAATTCAAAAACCTGTGATTGGATTTTCAAAGACCTCTTTTACTTGTTTTTTTTTGAAAATTAAATAAAAAAACTTCAATGACAAAACCTAGTGTTGGATTTTTTTTAAAAACCTCTTTCAAAAAAAATTTATCAACTGTTTAGACAAAAATAAATAAAATTTCTAATAGAAGTGCACAGAACGAAAAATTTTTAAACATAGGGTAAAAATGCATGGTATGTGTTTTTTATCTAAATACCCCCTTTTGACGTGCGGGGGCCCCTGAAAAAATCACGCTATATGCGTAAAATTTCGTTCAGTGCATTTTCTATCGAGAAAGTTAATTTTTTTTTCTTTCTTTTATTGGATGCATATTTTAGAGAGAATTCTTTTGAAAAACATGGTAGTTTTTTATCAATTTAGTTGAGAAACTTAATTTTTTTATAAAATTTGGCGTTTATAATGCGTAACTTGTTATAAAAAGCTAACGGTTTTTGTTAAAAAATCGAGATAATCGCCATTGATAAATGTATGGTTTTTCTAAAAATTATTTCTCTTTAGTTTTTTTCCAAAAAATGAATAGGATAAAAGTTAGAGCGTGATCTTTTTTGAGCCCTTCACCGGCGTCACTTGCGAATGAGCTGCTTAATTGCCATCAGTTCATTTGCGGCCACTTGCGGGAGCTGTGACTCACTAGGCTTTCCCCATTTCGAATCCAAATAATTTTTATTTTGTAGACGTAGAGAGCACAGCTTAAAGCTAAAACAAATATAGCCAGTGGGATTTCGATGATCTCAATCCCACATCAATTTCAAAAAATTCATAGAGACTTATTGTGTCGGCTTGTCGCAAAACTTCATTATATGGGTTGCATCACCGTATAAATTCGCCCCCTTATTCCATGCATTGATTAGTTGTCTTGTACTCTAAACAAACAGCGTTTTTTGGGATTTTTGGGGCCAAATGCCAAGGGCAACCCAAAATAATAAGAACTTTAGCTTCTCAGGCAATCATTATCCATCCTGACAGTCTTTATTTTAAATGCAGGAGTATATCATTTATAAATCATGGTGGTTACCTCACTTGATTACCCTACACGTCCGTATAAAACTAGGAGGTAAAAAAACACACGTCGTCTCGAAGTCTTAAATCTAAAATAAAACCTTCCGTTTTCCCAATACCTTATCCCCGTATATTCATTGCTTGGCTTTGTTTCGTAATAAAAACCCGATTATGCTTACAGTAAATTTTTATTCGTGTAGGGCTATAGTAAATATATCATGTACGTCGGTCAAAAGGTGTCTGCACCTTTTTTGGGTTTCAATATCCTGTCTCAAAATCGGAGTACCAGAACACCAGCCCATTTCGATTGCATATTTGGGGGGGGAAACACGGGCTTGATCCCCAAAAAGTACGAAATTAAATTTTTCGAATTCGGTAAAACCTTTAAATTTTTGTAATGTTTCTCTCAAAATTAATAATTGAAATCTTTGGGCCCGCTTAAACATATTTTTTTAAAGGGGGCCCTTATACACAAAGTATTAATTATGTTATTTCATTCTTCGTTGCTAGCCCACAATAATTGATCTTGGGGTTGATAGTTGTGCTGGAACGATTTCCAAAAACACAGATCACCCACGACTCGACATCAGACTCAATAGAAAGACGCGCGACAACAGCAAAAAAAGCAAATAACTTTTTGAAGTCTGCTTCCCCCCATTCTTTTTTGTTTCTTGAATCCATAAAGCCTTTCAGACACAAGTTAACCCCACTGCAATCGTCACTCGTCAGTCGTCATCGGGGGGGGTTGTATTCCCGCCGTTAGGAAAACGATGTGGAGAAATTACATGCCGTATCAACCTGTAGAATTGCACACAACCCTAATAAAAAGGAAACAACATTAAATGCATTCTTCCTGCAATTACACCAGCACCCACCGCTTTTTCCATGAGTTACTTGCCCACGGCTTCCCCCCGCGCTAGGGCGTGGATGGATCGCCCCTCTCTGACGTCACAGATACGTGGACGCCTGATCATCGCCGCATTCTTTAGCCCCGACTCACGTCACGTGGGTACACGCAAAAAGCAAGTCAAAACAAGGTTCCCGTTCCTTTTTTTTATTACTTGTTGTTGAATTAAAATGAATAATTTGAGTTTTTTTTCGTGACTACGACCCAAAACGAACATTGAAACCTCCCAGGTTTGGCACAATTAGAAATTCAATACGTCGTGTCTTTTGAAAATTTTTACAAAATTTTGGGATCTTTAATCAAATTTTTTTGTACTAAAAACGCCCTGTTGGAAATTGGGTTCTTTTAAAGTTCCTATTTACAATAAAAGACCTCGGCTGTATGTTTCAATATTTTTGTATGGCCACTTTTCATCTATCACACTAGAGTCGAAAGCAAGTGATTGTACGTAATTGACAGGGCTAGCTTAGGGAGGCCCGGGGTCAAAACCCCCCCACTTTACAGCCAATGTATGTAGTCTCCGGTTTCAAACAGCAAAGGCGGGGGGGTTTAATTTACCCGCTTACCTATGAAGAAAATTGCCATTCCAAAATCCTCCTCATTTCTAAAATTTGCTCCCGCAATTCAAGCTTCACTCTATGCCTGTTAAAGTCTCGGTGCAAAAGGGTTTAGTCTAATGTCAGCCCCTGATTTGCTAAGGGAGTACATTCAAATAAACCTTGATGATACAAATCTAAAATGAAATTTTATTTTTAGCCTATTCAAAAATATATTTCTTTTCTTTAGTCCCAACTTTCAAGACTCTAATACTTTCATTTAAATTTAAAAACATGAGTCAACAATTAAAACATTCAACAAAATGTAAAACTAAATTCATTAAATTATAAATAAACGCCAAATCTCCTTCAAAACATGAAATTTTATTGCACCTATTTCTTCCACATGCCTATCTTTATAGTCCCCTTTTAAAACTGTTTTAATTCTGTATAATATTTATATTACTATTTTTTATTATTTTATTTTTTATTATTATTTATTATTATTTTTATTATTTTAATCGCTGGGTTTAGGTGGAAGATCAATCTCAGTCTGATTGAACCTTCCCCAAATTTGTTGTATTAACCAAGCACAAAAAAATATGTTTTTATGTAACAACAAAATAGAGATCCACAACTGGGTACTACATGATATTGTTTTCTATAAAAGATTTTTTCAAAGTAAGCGCGAAAAGCACCTATGGGTCCTTAAATTTTTCTTTTTATACAAACCCTAGATTCAATTCCAGACATACCTTGTTTTATTTTAAACCCCTTTCCAGTGTTCTTCATTTCATTTTCTGAAATTGACTATAGAAATTAACACTATAAAAAAGATCGCCTAGTGTCAAGGATTTTAAAAATGGGGCCAAAATCTTTTTTTTTTAATTTCAGAGACCTTTTTTTAAAATATGCACAGACTTAGAAGCTTTTTGGCTATCCATTCAGTCATTTTTGTTTCCCAAGAAAATTTAAATTTACCAAAATTTCCCTTTTCTAATTTACTTGAAAAACCCGCTTAATATTATCAATAAACATTCTATTATTTACTTAATCAAAACATCATCCAAAAACAAGAGCAAGTGTTAATATCACTACACTGACATACATAGAGACATCTTTCGTTTTACATTCCTGAAGCTTTTTCTATTACAAATAGTCAAATTGTCTATTCCATTCATTGGAACTTGCTTCAACCTTAATAGAATTCTTTTAACTTACAAATCAGATTTGCCCTACAGTCATCCCCTCTGGAGGAACTTTAAAATTCTTCCTGAAGAATACCTTAAAAAACGCAACCTTTACGTCAAGTGATTCCAAAAAGATACAAAGAAAGCTCAGATTTTAGGTAAACGGAGCTAGGTTACACATACTCATCCCCTTTTTTTTGCCAAACCCCTTTTATTACAATCAACCCGTGTGGCGTTCTACATTCCCATCCCCTCACACTTTAACAGTGAATACCCTTTGTGGTACTCTATTTAGTCTAGGTACAAACCCCATGCAAAATTTTTTTTCAAAAAATTTAAATTCCATACTGTACTGCAGTAAGTCATCCCAAATTTCGAAAAGATTGTGGTGTATTATTACAGAAATCAACCGCACAAAGAAAAATTCTGCATCCTCGGGAGTCGGGGACTGAGCTACTATTTTATATTCATGTCTATAATCAATTGAGTTTGTTGTCTATGCAAACTTAGCTTTATCTTTCTCCTCTGAAAACATTGCTAAACATGTTACACGTTTGGGCCCTAGTCATATTTGGGTGTATATTTATTCAACATGACCTTCTAAAAAAACTTCTGTTTTTTTCAACTATCTATGATTTTCTCATTTTATAATTCTTTCCCTTTCGGGCTTCACATAAACCCCTTCTGAATCTTTCCAACTTCTGGTTTTATTTTATGTTTGTTTCCCTACTTATCACATTTTTGGGAAACTTTCCTTATTTCAGCGGGTTTTTTTTCTCTATCTTTCTTCCTTTTTCCTTTGGGAAACATTCTTTTACAGTTTTTTCCTTCATAAAAAATTCATTTCTCCCACTGAGTATTCTCCTTTTCTCAACTAGCCACGCCTTAACATCATACAAAAACCCAACATAATGTACCTCAAACTTCGAGTTTTCAAATTAACCATGCAAATTCTTTCGGCACACGGAATAGTGCACCCAAACACTGCTTTTTAAACCCTTTTTATTTTTATTTTTTCAAAACCCAATTTTTCAGTTCACAAACTTTGTTAAATGATTGGCCCAACCCTTTGTCCCCATACATTTTGCATTTACAGTGCTGCCACTCCATAGGCCTACTCAGGTTGAACCTCAACCCGGATTGGGTTCAGATAAACCCGCTGATAAAATTTTCCTTTTTTTCATCCTTCGCCCGGACCTTCCAACTTACTCCATGATAGAGCATTTTCCTTGGTGAAAGAGAATTGGAAAAATTTTCCATGCTATTGATAATTTTTTTGCATTATTTAAAATTTTTCAGGCTTTGGGCCGTTCTGAATAATATAGGCTATAGTCTTATGCATAAGGGTAATAACTCCCCTTACTTGCACTACTTAAACCCAATTTTAAGGTTTTTTTTTTAGGGGATATACGTAACATTTATCAAGCAATACCATAATATAGTTCTTAACCAATAATAAATAAATTATTGTATTTAGGTCTACCCACTCCATTTATTAACGATTTTTTAGGGGGAACAGGAAAAACAAAATCAATAATTTTTCTTTTTTTTAAATTTTAATTTTTTTTTTTTTTTTTTTTATTTTTTTTTATGTACTCATTAAATATGTACTTATGTTAGCATTAGTTTATTTTATCACCAACCTTGACGATGTCTTTTTTTGTATTTGTAGGCCTACTTATCAAAAGGGCCCAAAAAACTTTCTCTACTTTTTTCCAACCTGGAAAGATAGGTTTAAAATTCAAAACTTTGACAATAAGGCAAACTTTTTAAAAGTTTTTAGAATTTTTACCCTGAAATTCAAGGTAAACAAACACTCTCCTGTCATAGGCATACATTATTATGCATTTTCTTTTTCATATTAGGCTTAATAGGGACGGCCCCCACCAAGTTGCTTTTTCATACAACTACATTTTTGGGTTTGGGTCATAGATTGACATTTTAGAACCCAAAAACCCAAAACTCCTTCTTGAGTCTAATTTTTACTAGTTTTTGTGCTCCTTTTTACCCACCTGATTTCAACATCGGCTGTTGGCCCCGAAATAGGTACAAAAGATTCCCTACGAGACATGAAGCAAAAGGCCCCCCGGGTCTTTTTTCCCCGGTACAGCACACAAAGCATTTACAGCCTCTTTTCGGCACTCGAAAAACGACCCGGGCTTTTAAGTCTCCCCTACCCTCCACGGCACCCGGTTGTTATGGGAGTGGGGCCCGTATAGCAATCACCACGGGTGAATCCAACTTCCATTTCCACGGCCTCCCGATGCGCTCTTCGTCCCGCTCCTCTGCTCGACCACGTCCCCTCTCCATAAATTCCCCCTCCAGGGCTCCAGCATTGAATTTTTGTGATTGTGCTTTTTCGGTTAGTTGTAGGGCTAGGTATAACGGGAGTTTTAGTAAAATTTGTGGCGCTGCATCTTGGCTGTGCGTCACGGAAATGCTGCTGAAATCGTTTCCACCATGCAGCACCATGTCGCCCAAAGTTGCACGCCCTTCTGGCGCCCAAAAAAAAAACCGTATGTACGGTTTTTCTATTTCCATTTTTATTTAATCATGTACATATTGTCCAAGTAGTCATGTGACATGGGTTTCCACTGCTCCCTTATTCGATCTAATAGTTAAATCTCTCCTCGTTTTTCTTGTTTTGGCCCACGACGAAAATATTTACAAGTAATTTTTACCGATGTCACAGTTCGATGTTTTTACTTCCACAGTTACTCACAATATTGTTCCCGCGTGGCGTCCTTTGTTTAGGTTCACACAGTCTGGGGGGCGGTGGTAGGTTGGGTCGATTTTCGATTGGGGGTCGAAAAGATTTTGCCCACAATGCAGCAAGATACTAGGCTAGGGCCCCACCCTTAACCTAAAAAATATGGCCCAGGGATATTCAATGTTGCTGAACTCTAAAGTTCCAGTCAAGAAGTTGTTTCCATTAAAAAGTGGATCTTAAAAGTTCTTCTCCATGATATCACAAACCGGAATTAAAGTCACAGACACTAGCTAGCTAGGCCCTAGGCCTAGACCTGCCTAGAACTTAGCTAGGGCGCGACAAAAGGCGTCCACACGACTTCACTTTTTTAACCACACTTTAGCACACGGGCCCCATAACCTGTTGGAATTGGTTTCCTTTCAAAGTTCTCTATTTACAATAAATGCCCCCGGCTGTATGTATTTTAGATATTTATTGTATGGCCACTTTTCATCTATCACACTCAGATCAAAAAAAACACGTGATTGTACAGTAAATTGCACGGCTAGTTGGGAAGGGGCCGGAAATCATAACCACCCACTTTACAGCCAACTGTATGTAGTCTCCGGTTGCAACAGCAAGGCGGTGGGTTTGAATTTTCCCGCTCTAACTAAATGAGAAATTTTCATTCCAACAGCACCCTAGCTGAGATGGTTGTTTTAATTTACAAGATTGGGTAACCCACGATTCCCAGAGTTTTGTTTTAATTACCATATTCGTATCGAGTAAAACACCTCCCCTCTCCCCCCCCCCCTCCCCCCGGGACGTTGATTCCCTACGTAAATTTTACACCGAAAAATATGATAAGTATATCTGTGAAGTCGACCAACGCAGAATTGATCATTATAAAGAGGTCCGACCCCCCCCCCCCCCCCTCCATCGCCCCCGGCTTTTGCAAACAATGCCCTTTCCCATCACCTATTATAAAGATATCAAAGTATCAATGAGTAGATTCAATTCCCAAAATGGCTCTAATTTTTTTTAAATTTAGTAGATGAAAGCCTTCTTATGTGTAACCCTACATGTATGGGTTTAACTATTAAAATAAATCTACCTAAATATGTGATTTCAGTAAAGAATTTGTCACCAATACTTATTTTCTAGGTACATTTTTTTGATAAAAAACATAATACAAATAGCATACACTCCAAAAGGGGAAATAATGACCTAAGTTCCTCAAAGTAAATAAAGAGATAACAAAAGATTCAAAAATAATACAAAAATATAAATTATCAAAAATAACAAAAATAAAATGCTTTTTAGAAGGGGGCATGTAACCAAAATCGATGT
>JAMZAV010015748.1:0-11684 GCA_024449915.1 Sweltsa coloradensis | reverse complement strand
GATCATAACTGTAGAGCTTGTTATTTTTATTTCTAACACTCTGCAGCCGCCCTGTAACCTGTCTATGCATTAGGCTCTTAACAAACAGTGTGATAGTTAAGTTATTAAAATAGTAGAAAAGTAATGCATGTATTAGGCATACTAAATTCAAGAATATAGGCTACCTAATCTAGCCACTTGCATGGCTTACATTGTTGGCTTAAATGGTGATAACAGTTAAAAAGAAGCAGAAAAAGTATTATGAATTATGAAGTTATGTGAAAGAAGCATGAAAGAGCTGATAGTACAGTATAGCCAGGTGGAGTAGTATGTATAGTTTTGTAAAACAGTATTAGTTACAGTATTATATTCATGACATGTTACGTTTCATACATCTGTGGTGTTGAAACGGTAGTACTCGATTTAAATTAAAACATTAAAAAAACGTTAAAAAATTAAAACATTAAATCCGGTAAGACGATGGAACGTTTTGTGAGAGACCGGACGAGTGAGTTCCTCAATAGCCAAAACGTCATCCCTGCGGCGCAGCACGGCTTTCGACAGCGCCGTTCTTGCACCACTCTCCTCGCCGGCGCCATTGATGCATGGACGGCGGTGCTGGATGAGCATAGCGGAGCGCACATTCACTGTGTTTTTCTCAATTGGTCTAAAGCATTTGATAAAGTGCTGCATTTGCGTCTACTATCCAAGCTCGAGCATTATGGCATTAAGGGCAATTTGCTCAGGTGGTTCGAGAGTTTCCTTGTCCATTTCAACGGCGAGCGCTCAGAATTCCGGGATGTGCCCTCGGGCGTCATCCAGGGAAGTGTGCTTGGCCCCCTGCTATTTAACGTCTTCGTAGCCGACCTCCCTACCTCGGCAAGGATCCAAATGCTCCAGTACGCTGACGACGTCACACTGTACTGCATCGTGGTCACCCAAGAGGATGCAGACGCCCTTCAAGCAGATCTAGACGACATTCAGATTTGTTGCGACAACAATGGCATGTTACTCAACGCCCTCAAGTGCAAGATGATGGACATCACGCGCGCGCGCACCCCACTATACTTCCTGTACACCATAGATGGTGTCCCACTCGAGTACGTCGACAAGCAGCGCCTCCTCGGCGTTCACATCACAAGCGACCTCCGATGGAACGTGCACACCGACATCGTGCGGGCCAAGGCGTGGCAGGTGCTGGGTTTCGCTGCCCGCAACCTGCACGGGTGCACGCCGCGCGTTAAGAGGATGGCCTACCTGTCGCAAGTCAAGCCCTCCATGACTTTCGGCCTCCCCGCCTGGCACCCAACCACCATTGAGAACACTACCAAACTTGAGAGGGTGCAGAGAAGGGCATTGCATTTCATACATGGTCGTAACCTCCCCCCACCCTGTGACCAGAAGCAGGTTATGCCAATGACCATGCACCTGCAATACACCGATCTGGTGTTTTTTAAAAGATGCCTCAGTGGCGCCACTGATTTTGACGTGTGCGCCCGCATCATCCAGGGCCGCGTGTTGAGAGGCGACGATAGTAGGCTCCCCCGCCTCCAGCCAAAGGAGTGCTCGGCCGACGTGCTTTTTCTTTCCGGGTTGTTAACCCATGGAACGACCTGCCGCCCGCCCTCAAAGACTGCCCAGTAAGTCATTTCCCTTCCATGTGTAAGGAGTACTTATGGGAGAACCAACTACAAGTGCCGTGTTAGTTTCACGTGCAAATATTGCCAAGCTATTGCCCTGTCTTGGGCATGTTCCCCCAAAAAAGGAACTTCTAAAGTTAAGTTACTACTACTGCCTAAAAAGCAACTGAGACAGTCCTTGTTCTTTTTTTTTTAAATAGGAACTGAGACGTTCCACAAAAGGAACTTAGGCCTACCAGTAGTTCCTTTCACGTTCCGTATAGGCCTACAATCACTGATTTAAGTACCGGTAAAAACAAATGTGATCAGGACTAAATTAATCACTAGGAAGCTTCGCAAAGGCTTTTTCAGGCGCGTTGTTGGATGAGCGTAATTTTTTTAAAACAAAAAAAGCGTAAAATTGCAATTTTCAAGAGAAATAATTTTTTGATTACGCTCAAATTTCACAAGAGAATATATTAATTTCATAAAATTAAGGTTCTGTAAAAAAATCATTACAATCGGATAGCCTAAAACATGTAGATGTTATAAGTCGAAGAATTTTTTTTTAAATCGAAAAAAAATCGTAAAATTGCAATTTTTATGAGAAATAATTTTCCGACTGCGCTCAAAAACGTGGCAGTTCAAAGTTAAGAGAATTCGAAGGCCTCCAGAAAATTTCATCGCAATTGGAGTATTGGTTTAGCCGGAATCGTGTTAACAAACACAGAAAAATACAGGGAAAAAAACCATTCCGGATTTTTTTTCGAGTGTAGTGAAATGGAATCTTCGCTTCGCTCGCTACGCTCATCCAAAATACCTAGCTTTTATTTACTAGGAAAACGCTTAAGTCCCGCCGCGTTGTTGGATGAGCGTAATTGGTGCATTGAGCTGCCATGTGTTATGCGGATTTTCTGTTGTTCTGTAAAAAAATTATAACTAAATAGGAAGCTTCCAAATGCTTTTTTTAGTCGCGTTGATGGATGAGCTTTTTTGGGAGTTTTTAGTTTGCGTGGGATCTCTTTACTTTTGCATTTGGAACGCATTGTAGGTGATTGTTGTCAAGTTTCTATTGTTACTTGTTAATTGTTACTAGGAAGCTTCGCAAACGCTTTTCCAGGCACGTTATTGGATGAGCGTAATTGGTGCATTGAGCTGCCATGTGTTGGGGGCCTATGTGGATTTTCTGTTGTTCTGTGAAAAAATCATTACCGTAGGTAGGCTACTTAGTGAAGTTATTTTTTAATTTAATTTAATTTAGGCCTTATTTAAAATTCCCTTTTTTTTAATTAATCGTAATTTTAAAAAAGTAAAAAATCGTAAAATTGCGATACGACACTCCCATAATGTTACATACCAATAAGTCTGTAGGCTTAAGTCTTGACCGATTTAGCTGAAAATTTGTAAACTAGGAAAACGCTAAAGTCCCGCCGCGTTGATGGATGAGCTTTTTAAAATTTTTTGTTTGCATGGGATATCTTTGACTTTTGCAAGTTCTTTGTTTTGCTGCCTACGCATTGTAGCTGATTGTTGTCAAGTTTCTTTTGTTACCTGTCATTTGGTATTATTTACCGTAAAAAACTTATATTAAAAGCTTTATTTCTATAGATTCTGGCCAACTATTTAAACTTTTTCTTTTAAAAGGTACTACATCACCATAACCTCAATGTCCATGTATAATATGAACGTTGTAGCCCCACCAGTTTGGTCAGAATTGGCCCAAATGGCACGAAAATATCGCACAAAAAATCAAAAAACTTATATTAAAAGCTTTATTTCTATGGATTCTGGCTAACTTTTTCAACTTTTTCTTTCAAAAGGTACTACATCACCATAACCTTAATGTCCATGTATAATATGAACGTTGTAGCCCACCCGTTTGGTCAGAATTGGCCCAAATGTCACGAAAATATCGCACTAAAAATCGAAAAAAAATCGTTAAAAGTATGATATTCATGAGAAATATTTCTTCGATTGTACCCAAAAACAATACACCTCTAAGTTCAGAGATTTCAAAGGTCCTGTTAAATTTTCATCAAGATCGGATATGCCGTTTGCCTGGTAGAGAGTTAACAAACAGACAAAAAAACAAACAAAAAAAAACAAAAAAAACAAAACAAACAAAAAAAAAAACACCCGAGCTAAATTTTTTGGGGGTCAGTGAAATTGAAGTCTTCGCTTCGCTCATCCAAATAGGAGAGAATGGATAAAATTCACCGCCATCTAGAGGACCTTGACATCATTTCTTTGGGAAAACTATTTTAACTCTTTGATAACAAATAATACACTGCTTCCTCAATAGTATTTTGATTACTTCTAGGTGGCAGTGCATAGTGACCAGAATTCCCGTGCGACTTTTCGTTGCCATGTGGTAACGTTACTTTTGTTAAAATGTAATTTCTATCTACACTTCTTAAGGTCTTGATCGATTTAGCTGAAAATTTGTAAAATAGGAGAGAATGTTATAGTACTTATTGACCCTGCAAAATTTCATAACGATCGGAACATTTTTATTTTTTTATTTTATTTTATATTTTTTATAACCAACGATCGGATTTTGTTCAAAAACTATACAGCAACCCGCATAGGTGGTATGTACATGACATTGTGTGCAAAATTTCAGGTCGATCAGAGAAACGGTGCGACCTGTACCGAAGCAGTAACAGAGAGAAAAAAAAAAAAAAGACATTCGAGCCATAAGAGTCAAGTGGAGAGGCTCGCTCTAAAATTAAGGTTCTGTGAAAAAATCATTAAAATCGGATAAAGCATGTAGGCCTAGGTGTTATAAGACGAATAATTTTTTTTTATCGAATAAAATTGCGATTTTCATAAGTATTTCTTCGATTGTACCCAAAAACGTGGCAGGTCTAAGTTCAGAGATTTCGAAGGTCCCCTCAAATTTTCATCAAGATCGAATATGCCATTTGCCTGGTAGAGAGCAAACAAACAGACAAAAATACAAACAAAAAAAAAATTGGAAAAAAATGAAGTCTTTGCTGCACACATCCAATTAAAGTGAGTCCTAGGCCATCTGACAAGGGGGGCGTCATTTTCAAAAACACAAGATGTCACAAGATATTTTTCATAGTAAGCTGCAGTTTACGATATCGGGTAGGCCTTCTGGAATTCGCCGGGATTACGACGGCGAAAGGAACGTTAAATTTGTTCCAATTGCCCACGAAATAGTAACTTTGACGTCACAAGTTCCTGATCTGGTAAATAGTATAGCGGACGTGGGTATTATAGCGGACGTGGTATGGACAGTTTTACCTTTTAAAGTCGCTATTTTTAAATCTAAAGTAGGTACCTACAAAACCTTTAACGTCGCTATTTTAAATCTAAAGTACCTACTGATCAAAAACTGATACAACCTGGCAGTTTTTGATCAGTAGGTACTTAAGATTTAAAATAGCGTCGTTAAAGGTTTTGTAGGTAGCCTACTTTAGATTTAAAATAGCGACGTTAAAGGTTTTGTAGGTAGGGCCTACACATAAAAAAAACTGGGTAGGCCCCTACACATAAAAAAAACTGTCCATACCACGTCCGCTATACTACATACTTACCCCTGATCTAAGAAAAGGAACATGTTCCCACAAAAGTTCCTGAAAAAGGATCGCGTTCCTACTTCCTCCCCAAGACTGCTATTGCCAGGCTGTTTTGGAGAGTGCTGAAGCCTCAATCTGCACCTAGAGCCTAGCCTAGAGTTGACCTTAGAGCAGGTCATCATTATTAATATGCATGCCTAGCTAGGGCCTAGGTCTAGCTAGGCTAGGCCTAGGTCAAACAAAGTAACCAGCCCAGACACCAATGGAAAGGAGGCCTCTAGCCTAGGCTAGGCCTATCACATGCATCTACGCAAGTCCCGATGAATAGGAAAGAGACGGGTCAATGTCAAAAATTCCTAGCTAGGCGTAACTAGGCCTACCTAGCATTTGCAAGCACGAAGGCCCATAACATGCCTAGGCCGACTAAAAATTTGAGGTTATGTAAACGCAAACAAAAACACTGTTTTAATTTACCTGAGCTTCTTTCGTAATAGTTGGAATTTCTTCTTCGCCTTCGCTTTCTTCAGATGACTCCGCATTCAATGCTCGTATTCGCATCATTTTAACGCTATATCGTGTAAAACACACGGTGAAACATCACAAATGTCAACCCGCGGCCATTAGCGGCCAAGGGAAGCGGCGGCCGGCCGAGAACGAGAATCGTTCGTGATGGCGCAACAGCTGGTTCAGTTTGTTGGCAGCGCTGCAATTGTGCGGGGAAATTTAAACAAATACTGTAATTTGATTTAAACACAGTAATTTAAACGAATCAAAAGATTGCGCAGGGTTTGACACGTTTGACACCGCACATCGAGCTTATATTGGGTAGAGGGAGCATCGCGCATACCTGGCAGCGCGGCGAGTTGAAGCAAACATATCCACAGCGCGGGCAGCGGGAAAGTCACGTGACATTGGTATCTTTTGAACTCGGCTGCTATAGCGCGCAAGGCTATAACGTTAGCGCAAGCCTACATTTCCAAGAGAATCTGTCAGTTCCCACTCTTTTTCTAAGGATTCATTCATTTAGAACTACAGCTAAGAAACAAACAATTATTTTTGTATGCAAACAACTTACTAATCGTGAATATTTGGTCGTTGTAGGTCTATGTAAATCCCCTTCTTTAAGCCAACGTCTTGATCTACACGGTTTATGTGGGTGAAATTAAATAATAATTAATATTTAATTATAATTAATATTGGACATTCGTATTTTGTATGTGCATTGGTATGTGGCATGTTATTTGTGTGAACCATTTTAATGCATAGGCATAGCCGCCTAGACTATCTTCTTGCATTATCAACATTATAGCAAATTTCCATCAAGAGATATATTATATTTCCTTGTTTTTCATCGCCTTGCCTGCTGTCAACACTTTTTTATTTTTATATTGTTGTTAATTGTTGTTTTAATTGTTTAATTGTTACTCTCATATCAATTACTCATAGTTAAGTTAATTAGTTATGATTATATTTTAAAGTTTTTGAAAAATAAAAATTATATAAGAACTGTAGGCCTACAAGACTTAAAATAATAAATGGATAACATCAATTCTGACACCAACAACACACCAACAACAACAACAACAGACTTCGAATATAATATTATAATGTAATATTTTTGTAGAATGCCCACTGTAGAGTACACATCAGATTTAACCGGTATGACCCAGGTGACTAGTTAAGTTAATTAGTTATGATATATTTTAAAGTTTTTGAAAAATAAAAATTATATCAGAACTGTACAAGACTTAAAATAATAAATGGATAACATCAATTTTGACACCTATCAACAGACTTCGAATAAAATATTAAAATATAATATTTTGTAGGGTGCCCACTGTAGAGTACACATCAGATTTAACCGGTATGACCCAGGTGACTAGCTAGGTATGTTGCTGATAGGACCATTGTGAAAGGATGTCCGAGGGCTATTTCAGAGGACTCAATCCCTTGCATTCGACTGAGGAAAATCTTGGCAAAAACCTTCAGTTAGGATTGCTAGTCTCGACGGGATGCGAACCCGTGACCTTCCGAATCAGAGTCAAGAGGTCCGGGTTCGAATCCCGTCGAGAACGGCAATTATAATGAAGGTTTTTTAAAAATATGATTGGCACTTAATTATATGAAAGGTGTAAGCATTGGGCTTATCTCATATGACGGACGAATTATAAAGAAATAGTAATTCTTGCTGCTCAAATAAGAAGACACCAGTAATAGCAAACATGCATTTGACATAACTTAGGTGAGCACTGGCAGTCTTGAAAATAAGTATCAGCCCTGTAAACAAGAAACAAGTAGCCTCACACTCTGTAGGCATACATGTCAATTTTCATTACAAGCGCAATACGACCTAACGGTTGACGCGCCCTTAAACATAATAAACTTCATCTTCTTCCACAAAATGTTTTGAACATATTTTTGTATTCGATGGTGGGAGTAAAATTATCTCTTTATAGTGAGCCATAATTTACTCCTGATTTCATTCTTCGGAAAACTGTAAACAAAACTTCACATTATATTTTGCAAATGTCTATGTCTAAATCTAATTGTAAGTAATTGGTTTTTAGGTTTAGGTAGGCTTAGGCCCTAAGGACAGGTCAACTCTAGGCCAAACTGTATACTTATGATGACCCAATGGCTGGTTAACGCCTTAACCGTGTCACATATTTGCTGATTATTAATTAGTTATTGGCCCTAGGCGCACAAAATCTTACTAAAATTATTAAAAATAAAAAGCAGTGTTACATTCCTGTGAAACGAATACTGCCCGTCTTTTGAATACTCTTATTTGCATCCAAAAACACAGCAATACCAGACCATTTTATATGTAGACAAGGCTACAGCATCGCCGCGCGTACCAATGTCACGTGGTCTTGGGGGCTCGTCTCGCCTCGATATGTTTGCTTCACGATCGTGACGTCATGCTCCCTCTACCCAAATATAAGCTCGTTGACACCGCATGATATCTCTATCTACTTTATAAATGCCAAGAAGAAACAAAGTCATAGGATTCAAAAACTGGTTGAAGCAACCTGCTTGAGATGAGGAAGACGGTGAGCAGTAGATGGAAGAGGATAGGCCTAAAGAATATGAGAAGAAGAGAACAGATGAGGCTGTGCTAAAATGAAGAGATTGATGAGAATAATATGGGCAAACGTCAAAGGTAGTAGGAACGGTATAGATAGACTAACCAACAGACAAGGAAAAAAAAAGATAGAAAATCCACAAATCTGTAAGAAGGAAAAGGATAATATGGAAAAGAGGAAATTGAGAGAATGGAAAGAAAACCTGCTACCGACTAACAGTCGATAGCAGAGGAAGCTCACAACAACAAGTATATCTAACAAAACAAGATGTAAATCTCTGTTTTGTTGTGTTTGTGTTGTTTGTTTTGCAAAACAAAGACTTGAATTTCACCACAAAAAAAATAGCTCTAGTGTTTTCTTCTGTTTGGTCGCTCTCTCTACCGCGTAAACGGCATATCATGCGATCTTTATAAAAATTGGAGAGGACCTTTGAAATCTCTGAACTTTGATCTCCTACGCTATTTTTGTGATATTTCGACCGCGTCTGGGCAAACGGCTACTCATTTTGATGAAACTTTATGGGAACGTTTGAAGTCACTAAACTTAGATTATGTTACGATTGTAGGGACAATCGAAGAAATGTTTCTCATTGAAATCATACTTTTACGATTTTGTTTTTCGATTTTTAATATGTTCTTTTTGTGATATTTGAGCCGATTCTGACCAAACGGGTGGAACTACAACGTTCATATATTTTTACATGGACATTAGGATTATGGTGATGTAGATCCATTTGAAAAAAAGTTCGACAGAATTCATAGAAATAAAGATTTTTATATAAGCTTTTTACAGGTTTAAACAAGTTATAACAACTAACAAGTACGGTAACTATGGAAACTTGACCTTTTTTTGTTATTAATCTCCAACAGGAATGACTCCACAAGTGTTGGGTAACTAAAACTTTACAATTAAAAATACAATTTAAATACAAACACGTTGTACAAATAATTAAATACATGAACAAGTAGGTACTTCAAAATCAACAAAATACAACAAGAAAAACTTGAATAACAAAAGTATAGGTACGTCTACTATATATAAAAAAAATTGCTGAAAGTCCAAGATGAAATAAGAAAACAAAAGAAAAATGAGATTATAAAATACAAAACTGGTGAAAAGGTGACAAGAGTTATAAATGAGTCATTTGGTAAACTGGCATAAACAGCTGCTTTAAATAATTGAAGTTTCATGTGGTTGATGTCAATTTCTGGATTAATGGCTAATAATTTGTAGTAGGTGTCTTGAATTCGATTGATGGGGGAAAATTTAAAAACATCAATACGAGCACATGGTTCTTTGAAGGGGACGTAATTTCTTGTAATTCTTGAATGGATGTGAAAGTTTATATCTTGAAGTAGGTCCGTGTCGATGAAGTTATGGAGAAGTTTGTTGGATGAGCGTAGCGAAGATTCCATTTCACTACACTGGAGAAAAAAATCCGGAATGTTTTTTTTTTCTTGTATTTTTGTGTGTCTGTTAACACGATTCCGGCTAAACCGATACTCCAATTGCGATGAAATTTTCTGGAGGCATTCGAAATCTCTGAACGAAGAACTGCCACGTTTTTGAGCGCAATCGATAAATTATTTCTCATGAAAATCGAAATTTTACATTTTTTTTTTTAAAACAATTCTTTGACTTATAACACCTACATGCTTTATCCTATTGTAATAATTTTTTCACAGAACCCTAATTTTATAAATTCATATATTTGTGTAAAATTTGTGCGCAATCGAATAATTATTTCTTATGAAAATTTCAATATTACGATTTTTTCCTTTTTTTAAATTACAATTAATTTAAAAAATTTAAAATTTAAGTTAATTTTTCATTTAATTTAATTTAATTTTAAAAAAATCTTCAACTTAGTAATGATTTTTTCACAGAACAACAGAAAATCCGCATAACACATGGAAGCTCAATGCACCAATTACGCTCATCCAACAACGCGGCGGGACTTAAGCGTTTTCCTAGTAGAGGAAAATTTAGTCAGTTGCACTACGACGACTTAATTGCTAGTGTTGGGATCGAATGTTGTTGACAAAGTGTAGCATAATGTGATCCAACATTTGTGTAATGTTCTCTTTGTTTGTTCATTATAGCTTTGTTATTTATGATAAAATCAATGTATTTTCAATTGATATTTTTTTTTAGACTGATTCTCAGATTCATTTTCTATTCCATCCCTTTCCTGCAAAGCTTTCAACCGATGACAATCTCTAAATCCATGACCTGACCATAGGCCAAAAAAACACAATGCGATTACCAGAAGAATGTTGAATGGACTGATGATAATATCTCATACAACCACCCCTATTAGGAACATAACTAGCCTGATTATGCCAACCATCTGACTAAACTTGAAAATTACCCTGTTGTAATGGAATAGCTGAGAAAATAGCTGGAGGAATAGCCCCCGGTTGTATTTTAGGATAATTGTGGAAATAACCACCATGTTGACTGAAACTAGTGTTTTGTGGACCCGAAGAAGAAGCCTGTTGCCCTACACCACAGTGTTGCTGTGTTCCTCTCCCTTGTAATGTCCTGAATCCTACGTGACAAAGTTGCCACCATATTCATTAACAACTCCGTTTCAGTGGGTATAGCCTCTGTTTCCTTGACTTTATTTTTAGTCCTTATTGCCACAACCAGATGATTTTCCTCAGACTTTACCACTCTTTCATCACACAATTCTTCTAATCGACGAAGTTCTGATAGCAAATCATCAAAGGTGTCAAATGTTGATGACTTTCCTAATTTTGGCCGCAAACCTGCATGCTATTAACCACTTTATTCTATCTTTATTGGCATGAACGAATCGATTATCCTTTTCATAAACGAATTCAATTGCCGTTTCCCCTTCGCGTTGAACCCTTGCAAACATTTCTAACATCCCATGGTGACTATCCTTCTCTTTAACACCCCAGGTTTTAATAAAATGAGCTTTGACTTGAGGCCACTCCAATACTGGACGACCTGCACTCTCACTAACTGGCGCCTACAGATAACGTGACGTCACAAGACAAATACCAATGATACTGCAAACTTGTCCAGAACAATGACAAACTCTTGACTTTCTTTTCACCGGAACAACAATTTATTGAAGCCGCCATGTCATAAGCTGTAATCCACTGCCCCGCATCAACTTTCCCATATCTAAAATTGAAATATATTTACTAACTAAACTAAACTAAATTGAAATTGAAATTGAAGTATCTGAATTTTTCTGGCATCAAACTCGACATGGAGTAGTCAACAAAAACAATTGATTGCCCAAGGTCCGACACAGTGCGGTCACTAATTGTCAAAAGATAACTACGACTACTTTTACTACCCCTGGTGATGCGAGTAAGAACTTTCACTATCAGAACTGTCACTCACAGACTGTCACTGTCCTCACTATCAGATTTCTCGATCGGTAAAGGAATCTGTCTAGCTTCGTCTATAAACAATCT